>JASDQU010739545.1:223459-241937 GCA_032191745.1 Picea mariana | reverse complement strand
CTCCATTCCTCTTCTGTGCATTTATGTTGTTGCACTCTTCCTCCTTGCTCACACCTGAATCGTGCTTGACAACAACAACCCCATCTCTTCTTTTATTCTACATACTTATAGTCTTTGTGCCCCTTGTGCATGCACTATGCACAATGCTTCTGCATCTCTTCACAGTGAGTTCTCTATCTGATCATCATTACGACTTCTCAACTTCTCTGGTAGTTGAGACTCTTCATCTTCTCTGTCTTAGATGAGATTATCCTTTCTGTTTTTGGCTACAGACTTCAATCCTCTTCCATCTGTCAATCGCCTGTATCAATAGTCCTCATTCCACTGGAAGATGCCTTGAGACTCTTCATCTCCTCTGGCGATCACACTGAGTCCTCTTCGAGTCCTCTAATAGAGACCATCATTTGTTTCTAGTTGTTACACTAAGAAGCACAACAATATCCCTACGATCTTATTCAACTTCACCTGCACCGTTGGATTGAATTCATAGAATCTTGCTTTTATTTTTCCATTTTGCACTTCGGCATTTCAGGATCCCCATGGTAAATATTTTGTTATTCTCCATGTCTCAATCCCCAAAACTCCGAAATGGAGCTTGTCTGAACTAGCTCCTTCCTTCATCTTCCGTCGATGTGACCAATGGATGCGACCATAGGTTGAGCCAAAACATGTTTCGCATTTCGTCATTTTGGGATTTTGACATTCCTATTGTAGAGTTTCTTGACGCTCCATGTCTCGATATCCAAAGCTCCGAAATGGAGTCGGATCAACGGTCCACACTCTAGATGATTCAACGGTCCAGATCTCTTCACGATTTTGCATATCGCGATTTCAGGGTTCACGACTTTAGGACTCCTATAGTAGGATTTCTTGACATCTCCATCTTTCGATTTCCGAAACTCTGAAGTGATCGGATGACTCACATAACCCCCTGAGATGGATGGTTGACGAGATTTCGACGTTTCACATTTCGCGATTTTGGGACTCTTGTTGTAAAGAACCTTGACATTTACATCTCCCGATATCTGAAATCCCGATAGCCAAAACTCCGAAATGGAGTTTGACCAATCATATCGACGTTTCACATTTCGCGATTTCGGGGCTCCTATTGTAAAGAACCTTGACATTTCCATCTCCCTATATCCAAAATCATGATATCCAAAACTCCAAAATGGAGTTTGACCAATACTTCAATCTTGTCATTCAATCATTGTTGCACTACTGGTCTTCCTGAACTTATCGACTCTGTGTGAGTTGTGTTGCTGGTCTTCCTGAAATTACTTCTGTTCCTGTTTTTCCATCAATGCCATCAATGACAGGAATAATCTAATATTGCCATAGGAATAATCTGATCTTGCCATCAATGACAAGAATACTCTTCCTGTTAAACAAGACAACCATCATACTCTGCCTTCTGTCTGAAGACATGCCAACAATATCCCCCTTTGGCATTGATGGCAACCCCATGATGCAACTACACCACTATAACATCTTGAAATCATCACACTTTCTCCCCCTTTGACATCAATGTCAAAGAAGAGACATGCCCCCCCTGAGCTGTTGCAGTAATTTTAGGAGGCATTAGATATTGAAATAATACAAAACTCCCCCTAACAAGATGGAATCTTTTAGGTGTGAGATGAAATGACACCCAACTTGTATTGGAGATATTCAAAAGGTGTCTTAGCTAGGGGTTTAGTAAATATGTCTGTAATTTGTTCTGTGGTTGGAATGTACTGGACCTGAACAACTTGATTAGTGACATGCTCTCTCAGAAAATGGTATTTTATGGGAATATGCTTGGTCTTGGAGTGGAATACAGGATTCTTAGACACACTGATGGCACTAGTGTTATCACAATGAATTGGGATCGGTGTAGCACATTTTACCTCCAAGTCTACAAGTGTCTAAATCATCCATAATACCTGAGTGCAACAGGTAGCAACAACAATATACTCTACCTCTATGGTTGATAAAGAAATGGAACCTTGCTTTTTAATAAGCCATGCTACTAATGAGTCACCAAGGAAGAATTCTCCTCCACTGGTTCTTTTTCTCTCATCAACATAGTTTACCCAATCTGCATCTGAATAAGCAGTTAACTGAAAATTCTGATTTCCAGGATACCACAGACCATAAGTCATTGTTTCTTTCAAATACCTGAATATTCTTTTGACAATTAGTAAGTGACTCTTTTTAGGTGCAGACTAATATCTTCCAACTATTCCTACAACATGCATTATGTCTAGGCGAGATGCTGTGATGTACAACAGGCTACCTATCATTGACCTATATGAACGCTGATCAACATTAGGTGAGTCATCATCCTTTCTTAATTTGCAACCAGTAACCATAGGTGTGCCCACAGGTTTAGAATCTTCCATTTGAAACCTTTTCAACATTTCTCTTAGATATTTTTCTTGNGAGAAATGAACATCCCTTCAGACCTCTGAGTAATTTGAAGACCAAGAAAAAATGACAGTTCTCCTATCATGGACATTTCAAACTCAGATTCCATGGTAGAAGCAAACCATTGTACCAATGGATCCTTATTACATCCGAAGATGATATCATCCACATAGACCAATACGATGAGCAAATTATTATCCTCTATTTTAATATACAGATTGCTGTCAACTGTTCCTCTCTTGAACCCATTGTCTTTAAGATACGTATCCAGTCTGTGATACCAGGCTCAAGGGGCTTATTTTAACCCATATAAATCTTTCTTCAGCTTGCATACTAAGTCATGGTTATCGGTCAGTTTGAAACCATCTGGTTGTTCCATATAGACTACTTCACTTAAATCTCCATTTAGAAAAGATGACTTGACATCCATTTGATAGACTTTAAACCTTTTATGACAAGCATGGGAAAGAAACATTCTAATAGCTTCTAATCTTGCTATGGGTGCAAATGTTTCATCATAATCCAATCCTTCTATTTGAGCATATCCTTTACAGACTAACCTTGCTTTGTTCCTGACAACTTGTCCTTTCTCATTCAACTTATTCTTAAAGATCCATATGGAGCCAATGACATTTTTACCTTCAGGTCTATGAACCATCTCCCACGTATTGTTTTTGTCAATCCGATCAAGTTCATCATTCATTGCTTTAACCCAGTGATCATCTTTGCTGGCTTCATTGAAATTCTTGGGTTCCAGCATGGATATGAAAGCTATATGAGATTGTTCGATGGTTTTGATTAACTTTTTCCTGGTTTGTACACCTTTGTCTTTTTCTCCAATTATCTGACTTGCAGGATGATTCTCTTGAATGATTCTAGAGGAGAAATTTGAAGTTGACAGTTGATTTGAGTTTGTCTGAGTGTCTAAGTCTTCATCTGATTCAGAGTCTTCATTTTCTGATTCTTGGACCTGTTCATCTTTAGCTTCAGCTGTGTCTTCTGTAGAATAATCATTTCTGTACATCTCTCTGGATGGGATTCCTTCATCAACTTTTACATCAATACAGTCAACCATTTTATGCAACCTCTTATTATAGCATCTGTATCCTTTACTATTTGTAGCATACCCCAAGAAGATACCTTCATCAACCCTGTCATCATATTTTCCAAGGTTTTCATCATTATTCTTTATGTAGCATTTACTCCCAAAGACTTTGAAGTTTTTAATTGAAGCAGGTCTTCCAAACCACAGTTCATAAGGTGTCTTGTCACTTTGTGGTCTGAGGTGGGCTTTGTTAAGAACATGGAATGCTGTGTGTATTTCTTCTACCCAGTAGGTTTGACCAACGTTCTTCTCATTCATCATTGACCTGGCCATTTCCTTCACTGTTCTTTTTTGCCTCTCAAGTACTCCANCCGATCTGATCTTACTAGCTTTAACCTCTTCCCTATTTGAGTCTCAGTTAAAGCCTTAAATATTTTAAACTTCTCAAATGCTTCAACTTTTTCTTTGAGAAAGGCAACTCAAGTAAGTCTGGAGTAATCATCGATAATCAGCATGAAGTAGTTTTCTTTCCTTGTGCCTTCCTGTCTTGATGGTCCACATAAATCCATATGAACTAGTTGGAGTGGTTTTTCTGTTGAAGTAAAACTCTTGGACTTAAATTGTGTCCTGTTTTGCTTCCCTACTTGGCAGGGTTTACACATTGAATCTTGGGTCTTTGATATCCTCGGAAGATCTTTTACTGCCTCAAGTTTTTTGAGTTTGATTAAGTGGTCAAATTTTAGATGTCCAAGTCTCATATGCCATAACCAAATTTCATCATGTCTTCTTAGATGACATTCTTCTCTATTTTCTTTCAGCACATATACATTATTTTCTGTCCTTATGCCTTTGGCCACCACTTGTCCCGAGGTTGCATATTTTATCTTCCAGTCCTTGGATGTGAACACCACTTTACATCCTCTGTCACACATTTGAATTACACTGAGAAGATTATGTTTCAGCCCATCTACAGGTAGAACATCTTGGGCTTTTCCTTTTCCATTACTTAATCTCACAATCCCCTTGCCCTTTATTTTCACTGGAGCATCATTTCCAAAGGTTACGTTTCCTAATTTTCTTTCACTTAGAGATAGAAACTTGCCTTTGTCTCCCATCACATGTTTGGAGCATCCACTGTCTATATACCAAGGGTTCATTTTTATTTGAGCAGACAACACTAATCCACACTTGTCACTTTCCTTCTTCTTCCAAAACTTGACATTTTCAGCAGGGGATTTCGAATCTGGTTCATATTCCCTTAAACGACAGTCAATAGATTTGTGTCCATAGTTATGAAAGATGTAGCATTTAATATCATTGTTCAACATGTCAAACTTATTGGTGCAGCGTTGTCTACTCATTGACTGTTGATTATTTCTTGACCTCTTTAGTTGCATGTCCTTGGAAGATTCCTTGAGACTCTTCATCTCCTCTAGCGATCACATTGAGTCCTCTTCGAGTCCTCTAGCAGAGACCATCATTTGTATCTAGCTGTTACACTGAGAAGTGCAACAATAGCCCTGTGATCTTATTCAACTTCACCTGTACCATTGGATTGAATTCATAGAATCTTGCATTTATTTTTCCATTTCGCACTTCAGAATTTCGAGATCCCCATGGTAAATATTTCGTTACTCTCCATGTCTCGGTCCCCAAAACTCCAAAATGGAGCTTGTATGAACTAGCTCCTTCCTTCATCTTCCGCCAATGTGACCAATGGTTGTGACCACAGGTTGAGCCAAAACTTGTTTCGCATTTCGGCATTTCGAGATTTCGACATTCCTATGGTAGAGTTTCTTGATGCTCCATGTCTCGATATCCGAAGCTCCGAAATGGATTCGGATCAACGGTCCACACTCTAGATGATTCGATGGTCCAGATTTCTTCGTGATTTCTCATACCGCGATTTCAAGGTTTGCGACTTTAGGACTCCTATAGTAGGATTTCTTGACATCTCCATCTCCTAATTTCTGAAACTCTGAAGTGATCGGACGACTCACATAACCCCCTGAGATGGATGGTTGACGAGATTTCGACGTTTCACATTTCATGATTTCAGGACTCCTATTGTAAAGAATCTTGACATTTCCATTTCCCGATATCTGAAATCCTAATAGCCAAAACTCCGAAATGGAGTTTGACCAATCATATCGGTGTTTCACATTTCACGATTTCGGGACTCCTGTTGTAAATAACCTTGACATTTCCATCTCCCGATATCCGAAATCTCAATAGCCAAAACTCCGAAATGGAGTTTGACCAATACTTCGATCTTATCATTCGATCATTGTTGCGCTACTGGTGTTCCTGAACCTATCGACTCTGTGTGATTTGTGCTGCTGGTATTCCTAAAATTACTTCTATTCCTGTTTTTCCATCGATACCATCAATGACAGGAATAATCTGATATTGCCATAGGAATAATCTGATCTTGCCATCAATGACAAGAATACTCTTCATGTTAAACATGCCAACCATCATACTCTGCTTTCTGTCTAAAAACATGCCAACAAGTTACATCCAAGAAAGGGAATAAGCTACACTTCCCCTCTTCTCCTCCAACAGTCAATACCAAGGGAAGAAGAACTTTCACAAGATCATCAATTCCTAAGGGAGTGGTTGAAGAATAGTCTCTACCTGATATCCCTATACAAAATAAGAAGGGTAAAGGCATTGGAAATCCTGTGGAAAGAAAAGAGGAAACCCATGTGCAAAAGAAGAAAGATAAAAGAAAAGAGACCAATAAGCCTGATGAAGTTGACAAGGCAATTCTTATGTAGATGGAAGAGGAGATCGAGAAAACACCTATTGAGACTATGCATGTCACTTCTCCACCTGACAGTCATACCTTCAAAAGACTTATCAGGAAACTTAGGGATGCACGAAAAGAGGTGGCTCAGTTGAAAGTAGAGGCCATGCCTGACAAGGTGAAAATAAAAGAGCTCATGGATGGCTATAGTCATACCCTTGACCTGGCAAGGTTTGCATCAAGAAAGGCCCAACCTCTTCATAGGAAACTCCAAAACCTTTATAGGCAGAATAGAGGTTTTCAATCTCAGAACATGAAACTCAATGAAGAATTGCAGCATTTTCGAGATGAAGTAGCTCAAAGAAACTTGCAGGTATTGGTTGAAGCTTCTATTGAGAAAGAGACATCAGCATTCAAGAAGAGCATAGCCCCAATCAAGAATTATTTCATTGCTAAAAAGAAGAAGCCTATCATTGCTAACAAGAATTTTTTTTTTGTGCCAAATGAAGATCCTCCTTGTACAAGAAAGAGTGTGAGGTTAAGTTCCAAGGTAACAAAATAACTGATGAAAGGTGAGCCCCATTCTTGAGGATGTTTTCTTTCTGAGAGGGTAAACTATTTTTCAAATATTACCTCTACCATCTATACAGGATTCTAAGCATTTAACTATCAAAGTTTTGGGCTTTTTGCGAAGTGATAACTCCCTCAGTGGTAAAATGAACTACCTACAATACTGCCAAGTCACCTAAGTATAATGGGTTTGACATTATGCAAGGCCACTACTTTCTCTGCACATGTTCAATATTTGAGGCGTTGTGGTTTTTGACAATGCTTCCTAAAACTGCACATAGAAGCAACATAAGTGGCGCTACCTAATATCTGGCAGAGAATAAACCTGCACATAGATGCAACACAATGGCGCTACCTTTTCTACTTGTCCAGTTTTGAAGTGCGCTACTTAGACTGCTACCTAAAGAAGCTACCAACAGACACCAGGGATTCAAGAGGGTTAAGCTAACAACTTTTTGGATAACTAATGATGGAGAAGATTGTAGAAACATCAACTAGCATCATGAGGACAACCACATGCTTTTGAAAGACAGATGACAAACAAGGAGCTACGCAACAAGAAGAAATCAAGTCATCTTGAAGATTGGTTGGATTAGTCACCAACATTTTGGCTAATAGAAATCAACTTCTCTTTCAGTTTATTTTCTTCTGATGCTAAATGTTCATGCTTTGAATGATTCACATGAATGATTATGGTAATGTTATGGTGGATTTTTGATCATTATATTATCATGATGTTTATTTAGCTTCCTTAGTTTCCGAGTTCAAGAAGATCTTGTGTTAAGAAACTTTCTTCCTTAGGTTTTTGTAGACCTGATGTTTACAACAACCCCTACATTCCTCTCAATCAAGTCTTCCCTCTATTCATACTTACTCCCAATTACTGATTCAAGTTAGTGAAGGCCTTGATTGCTGGTGCATGATAGACCCGTTTTCTGAGTTGGAACATTATCATTTTGAGTCTTTTTCCATTTGACCCTTTAAAGCACTCTTACATTCACATATAACCTGATGGGTACTGGGCTTTCCTTCCATGCAATCTGAAGGTGATTCCTAGTGCTAAGAGAGTGGACATAGATTGGGAAATGAGTTTTCAACACTTGAAGAATTTATTAACAAGTGCTCCAATACTAATGATTATTGATCCAAATGAAGACTTCATTGTATGCAATGATGCATGTAAAGAAGGACTAGGTTGAGTCCTTACTCAGAATGAGTATGTTGTCTACTATGGAACAAGGAAATTGAAGGAACATGAAAGAAAATATGCTACTCACGATTTGTAATTGGTGGCCATAGTGCATTCCTTGAAGATGTGGACACACTACCTCATGGGGAGAATATTTGAGTTAAGGACAAACCATAGTGGTCTAACATACTTGTTTGGACAACCAACTCTAAATTCTAGGAAACGTAGGTGGTTAGAGTTCCTCAACGAATATGACTTTGATATAAAGCATATTAAAGGTAAAGAGAACAAGGTGGTTGATGCACTTAATATAAGGGCGCATGAGATGCATGCTACAACCATTAGCATGTACCAAACAAATTTGAAAGAAGAATTTTAGAGGCTGAAAAATTAGATCGGAAATACATGGAAGTAAAGGAAAAAATTCAGCAATGCGATTTACAATAGAAGGTTGAAGACTATAATTTGGAAAACGATGAAATTCTCATGTACAAGAGAATAATTTATGTGCTGAATTCTCAGGAATTGAAAAACCCGATTTTAAAATAAATGCATAATGTGCCTTATGCTGGATACCTAGATTACCAGAACTCTATTGCAGCTATTAAGAGCCAATTTTAATGATCGAGGATGAAAAAAAAAGTTGTTGATTTTATTTCAAAGTGTTTGGAATGTAAAAAGGTCAAGGCTGAGCAAATACACCCATCTGGTCTACTATAACCCTTACCCATTCTTGATTGGAAGTGGGAAGTTGTAACAATGGATTTCATTACCAAGCTACCCATAACCACCAAACAACATGATTCCATCATGGTGGTGGTGGACAAGCTTACTAAATCTGCCCACTTTATTCCATTAAAGCTCACGCACAAGGCAATCAACATTGTTGATATTTATATGAGGGAAATTGCTCGAATGCATGGTATACCCAATGCCATTGTGACTGGAAGAGACCCAAAATTCACCTCAAATTTTTGTAAGGGATTAATCAAAGGATTTGAGACCAATCTGAATTTTAGCACAACCTATCATCCATAATTCGATGGGAAAACAGAGAGAGTAAATCAATGTATTGAAGACATGTTGAGGATGTATGTGATGGATAAACCATCCAAATGGGATGATTAATTTCACTTGGTGGAATTTTCTTATAACAATGGGTATCAAGTATCCTTAAATATGAGCCCATTTGAAGCTCTGTATGAAAGAAAGTGAAACACACCAGTAAGTTGGGACAACCCAACATACAAAGCAGTGGTTGGGCGAAAACTACTCAGGGAAATGGAAGAGCAAATGATGAAAATAAAGAAGAATTTAAATTCTTCCCAGGATAGGTCGAAAAGATATGCTAACAGAACCATAACCCATAGAGAATTTAAAGTGGGTGACCATGTGTTCCTAAAAGTAAAGGCCAGGAGAAGTTCCCTGAATTTGGGAAATTGTTCAAAGTTGGTAGCTCATTATTGTGGGCCATTTGAAATCCTAGAAAGGATTGGGCTTGTATCATATATTCTTTCTTTACTTGCATCAATGAGTATTCATAATGTATTCCATGTATCATTTCTTAAAAAATATGTACTTGATACTAATCATGTCATTGACTGGAATGTGATTCATGTGGATCAGGAAGGATAATTTCAAGTGCATCTGGTGTGCATATTGGAAATGAAGATCAAGCAGCTCTGGAATTGAGCCATAGGGCTAGTAAAGGTCCAATGGACCTAATATGGTCCTAAGGATGTGACTTGGGAGCATGAAGAGGCTATGCGAGCAAAGTATCCACATCTTTTTGAAAACTATAAAAGTTTTAATTGTATGTGTATATATAATGCATTGAGGACAATGCATAAATAATGGGGTGGGGAATGTAATACCCTAGGATGAACCTTAGTTGTACATAAAAATGTAAATTTTTTATAGGCTAGTGAGCCAGATTGTTATAGGACAAAAGGATTATGTGATTATTAGGCTGGAGAGCTTGGATGCTAAAGGCTAATGAGCCTATTTTTGCAATATGTAAACACTCATATTATTAATGAAAACACACCGCTGCATGGAGACCAATCCACAAATGAGTATGGGGGGATAAACTCCACTTAGAAATGGAAAGCGGGGAATAAGAGTATGGGAAGGGGCTAAGATATGGTGCTTAATCCTAATGGAATATTATAATATTATTCCTTGAAGATAAAGTAATGGATAATTTTATATATCCTAAGTCTCAAAAGTGGGGACAAGGGAGTCCCTTGGAGTTCCAAGTGTCCTAAAAGACACATGCATTTATATATTTGTGGATATAGTGCGAATGGGGAGGGGGAGATTATTGAGATTATGAATTACGGTGAGTATTGATTGTTCCTGCATGGAGGAAACTATGAGTTGTACCAAATGATACTGGACCATGACGAAGAACATGTACTTGTACTATTAGCATGAATGATGGATTGAGGAAGTGGTTGTCAGGACGTATTACAAAAGAAGCAGGTTGCCATGCCCATAAGTATTTATCTAGGTGAGAGAATACTCAGAGTTGTTCCCTGGTGAGCTGGGAAATAGCTACAAGGCTCTAAGACTTCTTGTCTGGCCTCTTGCTGAAGCCCCAGAAGGGAAGTGGGGCAACCAAGGGATTGTTGAGTAGAGAAGGGGAACACTTCCTAGGGTGGGACATGCATGTGGGGAATGTGATACCATAGGCTAGTTTCAATAGTATACACCTTGGAAAAATAACAATTATGCTTCTTATCAGACCTTAGACTGGCTTAGTTTTCCCTTTTCCTAGGTAGAGTTTAGCCCCAACTCGGGGTGACCCACTTTTGAGAGTTTTGAGCAACACAATCTAAGGCATGGAGGAATGTGGAAGGTCTGCATGCAGTTAGTGTTTATTTTCCTGAGATAAGTGTCTTTTATGTGCTTATTTCAATCATTATGTGTGTGAAATTATGGGTTTTCTGTCATGGAATCTCTATTGTTAAATTCTATATGAATTGTTATTGATGCATACACACTGTTACTATTTTCTACTGAACTCTGATCATATGCAGAACTGAGCATTTAATTTAATGGTATTAGATTTCGTAATTCCGCAGGGCATGTTCCAACTCAAGGTTGTGAATGTTACCAACACATGTTGATGAGTCCATGTTAATGGGTACATTACAATTTGGGTACTAGAGTTGTTAAGGAGATAGAAAATATTTTAAGTGGTGTGTTTCCATCCAGGTCTAAGGCTGGGGACGTTGCAAATTGGTATAAGAGTGAATTTTTGTAGTGCTTTCGCCAATGGGTATGTCACAATGGTAGTTATATATATTAGTATAAACATAATAAATGTAAGAGGAATTAGTAGAAGATTCTACTTGTATAAGGTTCCTCCTCGAGAATGTTCTTAGTGGTTGGTAGCACTATATAAAGGGGTTCAAGCAATGTAATGAGAAAAGTTGTGAAGTATTTTATTTGAAGTGTGTAGCTCATTAGGATGTTCCCCCCTTGAAGGATTAAGTGAACACGGGAGGATCCCTTCCATAATAGGATCCATTATATGGTGTTTCTCTACTATAAAGGTTTTGGTAAAAATAAAGGAGATTTTTCATAGTGTTTTTGGTATCTCTTGTGGTGATTATATTTGCAGATATTTGATATTTAACAAGTGGTATCAGAGAACTTTCCTTGGCAGAAATTTTGGGCATTTTTGTTCTTTATTTTGCAATTTTTTTGAAGAAAAAGACGGTCGCGACAATACAGAGAAATCATGTAGTTTTCTATGTATAATTTGTAGAAACTGGTTGTAGATATTAGTTCCTCTCGGAAAAACAACTAAATTTTTTAAAAAAATGTCCATATCGGAGTCTGAGAAGTGAAGATATAATCATTTTAAAATATGCTAAATTTTAGGGTTTTCTATGAATGGCTGCATGATTATTACGATTTCTATAGCAGCTAGGGCTGGATTTCCCCCCAAAAATTACATATCTGATTTCCTCTCACAATTTCACCCAATTAAAAAAAACAAATCGTCCGAATTGGAAATCCGGAAGTGAAGATATCGCTGATTTAAAATCAACCATTTCTCAGGGTCTTTATGACGACAACGGGACGATAGAGCTCATAACTTTTCACATGGTGCTTAGATTTCTACCAGAACAATTCTAGTGGATAGATAATTTTAAGAGCCATATTCTATGTGGTGCTTCCAATGGATATGTGATGTGCTACAACTTCTGTAGAACTTCTCTTTCAAACCCTTAGAGGATTGAAGCATCCAAACAAGATCAAAATATTAAATCTTGTTTTTGAATTTAAGGACAAATGTACTCTTCAGACCACCTACCCTGGTGTTATGGAGGAATACGATCTAGAATGATCTTCCTGGTATGATTTAGAGCCTGATTGTGAGGATTTTTATATAGAGAATTTTCATTTATTAGATGACAACAAATTACATATTCTATTTGATGACTCTATTACACCTTATGACAAGCACATCCTGGAGACTAAACAAGAGTCTTCTATGCATATTCTTCTTCATTTTTATTATTTTGCAGTAATAGTGGATGATTCTTTATCTGGCTCTACATTATTTTATCCACACGACCAATTTCCATCTTTAGAGCATCATTTTCAATTGGTTATTGAGTTCCGATATCTTCAATGTGGAATTCACATGAGCACTTGGAAACAAGACCCAGGTTTACAGTGGCAGTTGGTCTACCTTAGCATGGTAGCTCACATTTCTACATGGGACCCAGGTTCTCTAAACCAACTCAACACTATGGTCCACACTTATCCATCAGACCCTAGTATATGGTTGTACACCATCATAACAAGCACCGAGGACAACACTTTCATAAGGGGGATGCAATGTAGTTTAGCTAGAGAGGTAGTAGGGGAACAGAGGGACCATACAGATAATAATGGAGACCATTMATTGTAAGGTGGAGTAGGTCCACTATATTATTAAACAAGACCCATTATATTATTAAATAACACCCACTATATTATTAAATAAGGCTCACTATGGTATTTATATATATTAGTAAAAAAATAATAAATGTAAGAGGACTTATTAGAAGGTTCCTCCTCTAGAATGTTCTTAGYGGTTGGTAGCATTATATAAAGGGGTTCAAACAATGTAATGAGACAAGTTGTGAATTATTTTATTTGGATATTTTAKCTCATTATGAGGTTTCCCCCTCAAAGAGTCAAATGAACATGAGAGAATCCCTTCCATAATAGGATCCATTGTGTGGTGTTTCCCTACCAGAAGGGTTTTGGTAATAATAAAAGAAATTTTGCATATTTTTRTTGGTATATCTTATGGTGATTATATTTGTAGATATTTTATATTTAACAAGTGGTATTATAGAACTTTCCTTAGCAGGAATCGTGGGATTTTTTTTTTTATTTTGCATATTTTTTTTGAAGAAAAAAAGGGCTGAAAAAATACAGAGAAATCCTGTAGCTTTCTATGTATAATTTGTAGAAACTAGTTGTAGATATGAGTTACTCTAGAAAAAAAGACAATTTTAAAAAAATTCTCCCTTATCGGAGCCCGAGAAGTGAATATATAATCATTTTAAAATCTACTAATATTTAGGGTTTTCTGTGAATGATTGCATGATTTTTCTGATTTTTGTAGAAGTTGGGATTGAATTTTCCTAAACAAATTACAAATCTGAGTTCCTATAAAAATTTCACCCAATTTAAAAAAACAAATAATCTAAATCGAATCTCCAAAAGTGAAGATATCTTTGATTTAAAATCAACCATTTATTAGGGTCTTTGTTATGGAGATGAGACTGTAGAGCTCATAACTTTTCACAGGGTGCTCATGTTGGTACTAGATACATTACAAGGGATAGATAATTATAAGAGCCATATTCTTTGTGGTTCTTCCATTGGATATGTGGGGTGCTATAACTTCTGTGGAACTTATCTTTCAAACCCTTATGGACATGAAGCATGCAGAGAGGATCAAAATCCTCAATGTTGTTCTTGAATTTAAGGACAGATGTATTGCTCAATCCACATACCCTTGTATTATGGAGGAATATGATCAAGAACGATCTTCCCATTATTATTTAGAGTCTAATTGCGAGGATTAGTATATGGAAAATTGTCATTTATGCGATGAAAACCACTTCCATCTTCTATTTGACAACTCGACTCCACCCCATGATGAACAAATACTAGAGAGTAAACAAGATCCTTCTATGTATATTCTTATTAAGTTTTATTATTTTCCAGTAGTAGTAGATGATTCTTTATTTGGTTCTACATATTTGGATACACATGACCAATGCCCATATTTGGAGCATCATTTTCATTTGGTTCTTGGCTTCCGATATCTTTAGCATGAAATTCACATGAGAACTTGGAAATGGGACCCAATTTTACAATGCTAGTTGGACCACTTCAACATGGTAGCTCACATTTATTCATGGGACCCATGTTCTCCATACTACCTAACCACTATGGTCCACACTTATCCATGGGACCCTAGTATATGTTTGTACACCCTCATAATGAAAGTTGAGAATAACGCTTTCATTAGGGAGATGGAATGTAGTTTAGATATAGAGGTAGTAGGGGGGCCTGAAGGACCATAATGATAATAATGGAGACCATTCAATGTAAGGTGGACTAGGTCAACTATATTATTAAATAAGGTCCACTATGGCAGTTAGATATATTAGTATAAACATAATAAATTCAAGAGGACTTATTAGAAGGTTCCTCCTGTAGAATATTCTTAGTGGTTGGTAGCACTATATTAAAGGGGTTCAAACAATATAATGAGACAAGTTGTGAAGTATTGTATTTGTAGCGTGTAGCTCATTAGGAGGTTTCCCTCTTGAAGAGGCAAGTGAACAAGAGAGAATCCCTTGCATAATAAGATCCATTGTGTGGTGTTTCCCTACCATAAGGGTTTTGGTAATAATAAAGGAGATTTTGCATAGTATTTTAGGTATCTCTTGTGGTGATTATATTTGCAGATATTTGGTATTTATAAAAAAGTGGTATCATAGCACTTTCCTTAGGGGGAATTGTGGACAATTTTGTTTTTACATATTTTTCGAAGAAGAAAATGAGGGCTGCGACAATCCAAAGAAATCTTGTAGTCTTATGTGTAGAATTTGTAGAAAATAGTTGTAGATATGATTTTCTCTAGGAAAAAAAAACAAATTAAAAACAAATTGCCTGTATCGGAGTTTGGGAAGTGAAGGTATCGCCATTTTAAAATATACTAATTTTTAGGGTTTTTTCTCTGAACAACAGTGTGATTTTTCTGATTTTTGTAGCAGTTGGTGCCAAATTTTCCTAAACAAATTACAAATATGAGTTCCTCTCATAATTTCATCCAATTTCAAAAAACAAGTCATTCGAATTGGAGCACCAGAAGTGAAGATAGCATCGATTTAAAATAAGCCATTTCTCAAGTCTTTTTGATGGGGGTGGTACTGTAGAGCTCATAACTTTTCAGAGGGTGCTCAGATTGCTACCAGATAAGATCCAATAGATAGATATTTTTAAGAGTCATATTCTATGTGGTGATTTCAATGGATATGTGGGGTGCTAGAACTTCTATATAACTCTCTTTCAAACCATTAGGGGTTTGAAGCATGCCGACATGATCAAAATATTCAATATTGTTTTTGAATTTAAGGACAAATGTACTGTTCAGACCACCTACCCTAGTGTTATGGAGGAATATGATAGAGAACTGTCTTCCTGGTATGAATTAGAGTCTGATTGTGAGGATTTCTATATGGAGAATTTTCATTTATTAGATGAAAACCACTTCCATCTTCTATTTGATGAATCTACTCCACCTTATGACGAGCACATCCTAGAGAGTAAACAAGAGTCTTCTATTCATACTCTTCTTCAATTTTATTATTATCCAGTGGTAGTGGATAATTCTTTATCTAGTTATACATATTTGGATCCACATGACCAATGCCCATCTTTAGAGCATCATTTTCAGCTGGTTATTGAGTTCTGATATGTTCAACATGGAATTCACATGAACACTTGGTAACGAGACCCAGGTAACGAGACCCAGGTTTACAATGGTGGTTGGTATACTTCAGAATGGTATATCACATTTCTACATGGGACCCATGTTCTCAAGACCACCTCAAAACTATGGTCCACACTTATCCATAAGACCCTGGTATATGGTTGTACACCCTCATAACAAGCATTGAGGACAACGCTTTCAGAAGGGGGATGGAATGTAGTTTAGCTAGAGAGGTAGTAGGGGCATGGAGGGACCATACTAATAATAATGGAGACCATTCATTGTAATTTTGTGTAGATACACTATATTATTAAATAAGGCCCACTATATTATTAAATAATTCCCACTATGGTAGTTATATATATCAGTATAAACATAATAAATGTAAGAGGACTTATTAGAAGGTTCTACTTCTAGAAGGTTCCTCCTCTAGAATGTTCTTAGTGGTTGGTAGCACTATATAAAGGGGTTCAAACAATGTAATGAGACAAGTTTTGAAGTATTGTTTTTGGAGCTTGTAGATCATTAGGAGGTTTCGCCCTCAAAGAGGAAAATGAACATGAGAGAATCCCTTCCATAATAGGATGCATTGTGTGGTGTTTCCCTACCATAAGGGTTTTGGTAATAATAAAAGAAATTTTGCATATTTTTCTTGGTATCTCTTGTGGTGATTATATTTGTAGATATTTGATAGTTAAAAAGTGGTATTAGAGAACTTTCCTTAGCAAGAATCGTGGGAAGTTTTTTTTTTTTTTTTTTTGCAGATTTTGTTTGAAGAAAAAAAGGGCTGAAAAAATACAGAGAAATCCTGTAGTTTTCTGTGTATAATTTGTAGAAACTAGTTGTAGAAATGAGTTCCTCTAGGAAAAAACCATTAAATTTTTTTTTCCCCTATCAGAGTCTCAGAAGTCAAGATATCATCATTTTAAAATATGCTAATTTTTAGGGTTTTTTCGCGAACGATCGTGTGATTTTTCTTTTTTTTGTAGCAGCTGAGACTGGATTTTGCTAAACAAATTATAAATCTGAGTTCCTCTAACAATTTCACCCAATTTCAAAAAACAAATCATCTAAATTGGAGCTCCAAAAGTGAAGATATCATTGATTTAAAATCAACCATTTATTAGGGTCTTTGTTATGGCAATGAGACTGTAGAGCTCATAACTTTTCACAAGGTGCTCAAATTGGTACCAGATCGATTACAATGGATAGATAATTTTAGGAGCCATATTCTTTGTGGTTCTTCCATTGGACATGTGGGGTGCTATAACTTCTGTGGAATTTCTCTTTCAAACCCTTATGGACAAGAAACATGCAGATAGGATCAAAATCCTCATTGCTTTTGTTGAATTTAAGGACAAATGTACTGTTCGGTCCACATACCCTTGTTTTATGGAGGAATATAATCGAGAACAATCTTATTGGTATGATTTAGAGTCTTATTGTGAGGATTGATATATGGAATTTATTTATTTATGAAATGAAAACCAATTCCATCTTCTATTTGATGACTCCACTCCACCCCTTGATGAACAAATACTGGAGAGTAAATAAGAGCCTTCTATGCATATTCTTCTTCGGTTTTATTATTTTCCAGTACTAATGGATGATTCTTTATTTGGTTATATATATTTGGATCCCCATGACCAATGTCCATCTTTGGAGAATCATTTTCATTTGGTTCTTGACTTCCGATATCTTCAACGTGAAATTCACATGAGCACTTGGAAATGGGACCCAAGTTTACAGTGATGGTTGGACTACTTCAACATGGTAGCTCACATTTCTACATGGGACCCATGTTCTCCAGACTACCTCAACACCATGGTCCACACTTATCCATGGGACATTGGTATATGGTTGTACACCCTCATAAGAAGCGTTGAGAATAACGCTTTCATTAGGGGGATGGAATGTAGTTTAGATATAGGGTAAACAGGGGGCCCAGAGGGACCATAATGATAATAATGGAGACCATTCAATCTAAGGTGGACTAGGTCAACTATATTATTAAATAAGTCCCACTACGGTAGTTAGATATATTAGTATACACATAATAAATGCAAGAGGACTTATTAGAAGGTTCTACTTTTAGAAGGTTCCTCCTCTAGAATGTTCTCAGTGGTTGGTAGCACTATATTAAAGGAGTTCAAACAATGTAATGAGATAAGTTGTGAAGTATTTTATTTGGAGTGTGTATCTCATTAGGAGGTTTCCCCCTCGAAGAGACAAGTGAACAAGAGAGAATCCCTTCCATAATAGGATCCATTGTGTGGTGTTACCATACCATAAGGTTTTTGGTAATAATAAAGGAGATTTTGTAGATATTTGGTATTTAACAAGTGGTATCAGAGAACTTTCCTTTTGGGGAATTGTGGGCAATTTTTGTTTTACATATTTTTTGAAGAAGAAAATGAGGGTTGCGACAATCCAAAGAAATCTTGTTGTTTTATGTGTAGAATTTGTAGAAACTGGTTGTAGATATGAATTCCTATA
>JASDQU010739545.1:183777-219913 GCA_032191745.1 Picea mariana | reverse complement strand
CAGTGTTAATGATTAAATTTCACATTAAATAAATCCAGGAAACCTCAAGGTTGAAGTGAAATTTATGAATTTGCAATAAAAGTCAAATTCACAACATTTATACAAAAAATCCATGTCTATCAATCCCAAGCACTTGTACTAGCATAAAAAGAAGGCACCCAAGTGATTTTTGATGCATTGGTCACTCTGTACCAAAGTGAGAATATTAACTGGAAGATGCTAATAAAGAAAAAAATTGCCAACTCTCACGTGAATGACATAGATATAGTGGCTAGTTTCCCAATGAATATCATTAAATTGAGATATCAACTTGCTGATATCGGTATGATGGTGGAAGATGAAGATTTGATGTCCATATCATTTAATGGGTTCCATTTACCCTGGGATGTGTTTGTTCATGGTTTCTATGCTTGAGAGAAGCTTCCTACCTTTCAAAATCTTTGGGATGATTTTATCAAAGAGGAGATAAAACTAGAGATTATCGCAATGAGAATGGAGGAGGGTTTTAGCCTAGCCATCATCAATAATATGAGGAAAGGAGAAAAGAAAGGAGAACTTGGGAGGGGTTAGAAGGATTTATTTTCCTCAAACCATAGAAAAAAATACTTGATCCACATAAAGTGCATTAAGTGCCACAAATGAGGCCACATTTATTTATAGTGTCCTAGGATGAAGGAAAAGGGTAATTAAAAAAAAAAGTAGTTCACAGTGAGTACATAGGATTTTGTAGGAATGGATGAGTTAGCATCTAGAATTGAGATAAACTTTTCCATTGTTTCATTCCTTCCCACTAAAATTGTTTACGGTGTAGGGTAGTATGTGGGAAATGGAGCATCTAGGCACATGAACTTCAACAATAATGAATTCAAAAGACTCAAGGAGAAAGAGGTTCACTCATAGGTGGAACTTAGCAATGATGCCACATATCTAATGACCAAGATGGGTTTGGTCTCATTTTGCATGACATAAGGTGATGTTCATGAGATTGATGATGTATTATATATGCCTAGTTGAAGTAAGAATCTTTTTTCAATGTCAACAATAAAATATTAGACATGTGTCATTGAATTTCAAAACCAACAAGTTATTATCAGAGATCATAGCCAAGACGTTGGTCAAGTGTTGGCCAAATATATGAAAGAGGGTGGCCTTTATAGGTTGCTTGCTGGTATGATTATACATAGAGCCCTGTTGCATGGAAAAGACTAACTATGTGAGCTTTGACACTAGAGATTTGGTCCACTACACTGTTGATAATTACCTCTCTTGAATGAAATGTTGCAAGGATCATCAAAATTTGACATAGAGAAGATAGGGGTGTGCAAGTGTTGTTCACTTAATGAGCATGCCAAAACTACTTTTTCAAATGGCGAGCATAGATTGAGAGAAAATCTTGATTCTATTCATTCAAATATGTGTGGACCTATGTCAACAACTTCATTGTTAGGTAACATTTACTATGTTTCATTCAATGATGATTCTTTTGGGAAAACTTGAATTTACTTCATGAAGACTGAATATGAGGTATATTCAAATATTTTGTGGGGAATCAAATAGGCAAGAAGTTTAATATTTTGAAGTTTGATAATGGATTTGAATATACCTTTAATTATTTTGATTCCTTTTGCATGGATGTGGGGATCAAGAGGGTGTTGATCATGTCTTACAACCCTCAATATAATTGAGTTGTCAAGAGGAAGAATGAATCCATTATAAAGACAACAAAGACCATGATTCATGGCCTAGTTTTTCCCATATTCCTTTGGGTATAGGTATGCATTTGTGTTGTTTACATTCTAAAAAGTTTCCCTCACGATGTTTGTCACACAGACGACCCCCTAAATATCCTTTTAAAGAGATGGGGGTATAAATTTTTCACTTTCCTACAACTCCTTGAATTGTTTGAATGAGAACACCATCACCATATGCTCATCGAAATCTTTCCAATGAATATAACCCTGTCCAAAATTGAGTTTTGGTTTGAAATTTATGTCTTTTTGAAGTATTTGGGGCGTCATTGGCCAATGGATACGCCCTTCACCACATAGATTTACTTCCCTTGTACCATACAACATGGCACTATTGTGACCCATGTTGTCATTCTTTGGTAATGGTGTGGCCGCGAAAGGATGAGTTACCGGGAAAATCTACTAGGTCTTCATGGATATCAGGGCTTTGGACGTTTGACATCCTTGTACAGGTCTAAAAATTCCCTAGAGGTGTGAAGTCCCAGAGTCTTGAAGCCTCTTTCCACCCCATAATTCTATGGTGGAACTCTATCCACCCTCAGATTCAACGACTGGGGTTTATTCACAGTCAACCCATAGGTTGGACTTGACGAGAGGGGTGGGGGCCCCACACCTAATTCTTGTCAAATCCCATGATTCCACATGGGACTATCCGGGCACACCACATCACCATGGAACACATGGTACCATCCTATCGAATCTTGAAACTTCATCGAGGGGACTTCGATGTTTCGGTGCTTTGATGTTCAACACACCATTTATCCCTCAGGTCTCCAAGAGCCCCAGAGTTTCAAAGTCCTGAAGTTACAGGACTCCTTGCCATGTACTCTGAACTTCGACCTTCGGGACAGTTTCACAACTTGAAACTTACATTTTCGGAAGCAAGAATTCTCTAGAGTACTTACACTTTTCTCCCACTAGTTGATCAAACAATTGAGAAAATATCCCAAGGGATCCTCAATATACGGTCCAAATCGCTCTTGAGTTCCTCCCCTCGATCTTACGGTTGGCAAGATTCCACAACTTCGAAAATTTGTGATTTCATGAACCTTACCATTCTTAACCCTTTGATTCCTCGAAGGGTTACCTGTCGAAGGGGTCATAAAATGGAGACGACTTCTTATTGTCAGTTAATAATACCACTTACTCTATCCTTCCACTATACCCAATCTAATAGTTGAGAGATGTCCCAAAGAATCCCTAGATAAATGGCTCACATTAGTTCATGATTTTAGCATTTGGGTATTCCAACCACTTCTAAATCTTTCACATCAGGAGTGGGACAACATCGAAGAACCATAACTTCTATCTGATGGTCAAGAAGGGTCCCGGAGGGATCCTTAGATTGAAAGATGATAAGGCCTACTTGATATGAAGGTTATGACAACCCTCAAAAGGTAAATGGATGGCATTGATAGAATGATCCATTTTCAAAAGGTATTCTCTAGATAATACTTGGCTCCTTTTTCACGTAGCATAGGGTTCCTGGGTCCCGGTCATATGGAAATCTGAGTGGCTCGAGAGCTCAAGGAAGTGAGCCCTTATTAATGGTAATAAGCTTGCAACTTCAAGCTTATGGTCACTTGGAACCTCTATGTTCCCTGAAAGGCTATGATTTAGAGTCTTAACTAAGAATTGGTTACTCCCGTAGTTTTGGGCCTGAGGTCACATGGAAAATGTGTATTGAAGGTAGCACCATTGGTCTATAGAACCCAAATTCTATATCAGGACAAGGGATTTCTAGGGATTGATGAGTTCATAACAATATTGTAGAGTTCGTCTCGAATATATATTTACGGAATTGGTCCTGAGGTATTCCTTTGGAGGATTTGAGCATATAGATTCAAGAAGTAGGCCATCTCATCATTTACCCCAAATCGAATTACCACCCATTAATAACAATCCTCCTCTTCTAAACAGGAGTAAACAGAAAACCATTGACAAGAATTAAAATTCAAAATCTACTTCAAAATTTTTGGTTAGCCAGTGTTGGCACATGCCTATTTTGGGAAAGAAAATCCTATTTTTGAGCGTGCGCCATATGTGGAGGAAAAAAAACATGCAGAAGATGAAGGAAAATAAGCATGCAAAAGATGGAGGAACATCATCGTGGTGTAAAGGGAGGAGATCATGGATAATCTGGTGGAAGTCCATGATACTCTACAAAGGTTGTAGATTCCTACAGTGCAACAATTTATATTGTAACAGATAGAGAAGACACAACAAGCACTTTCATAGAAGAAACATGAAGAAACAATTCAGACAGTGGTGAAGGGTAGAAACCCCTTCAAGGTCACACATGAGATGCTGAGAATTGATGAGAAGACAATACATAATTAAGTTAGATACATATACAAACTTGAGATTGTTATGGCACAAATACCTACAAAGGAACTATATGGATTACAAGCAAGTGTGATGCAAGAAGTCCAATCCAGACCTCATGCAGATGCTACTAACTTGGAAGTTGGCAGGGAGGTTGCATAAGTGTTACAAATTATTGTTATAGCAATATTTTCCTCACCCTATGCAAACTTGCACATAATTCATTTTTTTGTTTCCCTATGCAGACTTGAAGTCCCTTTTTGCAAATCCCAGAGATAAAAACATTATTTTTCCAAATATATGTGCCCCTACCTATTGTACAATATGTGTATACATAGGTTGCACCACTACAACCCACGTACATTGAGATTTGTGCCCAAAATTAAAAAATGATGTCAGGTTTCGATGTCATGTCACAAGATCCATGATCCTTGACCTTCCATATACTGGAAACATTCCGACTCGGCCCTTTAGTTCCACTTGAAGGCTACAAATGGGCCAAATCCGAGCTATGGAAAAGGGGAGAATAATTCAACTTTGAGAGAAAAGTTACTCTGGAGAAATTATTCACTTCATATTGAGTCTGCATACCTTTGTCTTTTTAAGTATGGACACATTGTTCAACCCCCAATATCTTCCCTACATGATTGATAACCTCATTATCTATCTTATATGAGCTTGTCTTTGGTAGATGACTGAAGTGGTGGAGGCCCAGTTGGAAGAGACTTAGTTTCTTGGTTCCGAACCATGTCGACACAGAAGTTTGTAATTCATTCACTTATGTTGATTACATTTTAATAGAAATACTCTTTTCTCGTCCAATTAATATCTTGCAAATATTTGAATTGTTATTCCATGGGTGTATTTGTTATGAATGTTGATGGATTATTCTATTGAATGTCCTAACATTATGTATTATCACCATATTCTTGCATTTCTGGGTTGTTGAGGACAAGTTGCAGGTGTATTGCTTTGAGAGAAGTGCTCAATGGTGGACTTCATCGAACGTCTGGATGAGGTAGGCCTTTTATCTTATCTTTCTAGCATATTTTTTTATATAGCATACTTGATATTAGAGTCGATTTCTGTAGTCATTTCCGTATGTTTTGGTTTACCCCTAGCCATAGAGAGATTTTCCTCGTAATAGAATTGGTGACCATACTGGGGATAAAATATTATTTTTTGGGGTTTGGAGTGTTTTTCTCCTTAGATTGCTCTCATTTATATTGAGTTTCTTGTCGTATGACTACTTGAAAACCTCTGTTCATTTTGAGTCTAAGTTTTTTGTATCATTCTCCTTAGCCTAGATGTGTTTTGACACATATATGCGGGTTTTTGCTTGACAGTCACGTACATATGCATGCTGTTGTTTTGCAAGAGGTGTATATATGTGATTTTCTCCTGAACAATCATGTACATCACCCTTTGTTTCTTGGTTGTTGGGTTTTATGGTTGATGGGTAGGTTTTGATGATTGTTGAGTCTTCTTGGGTCTCTGTTATGACTGTTAAGTGTCTGTGGAATGACATGAAACCTTTCTTTGGTTGAATTTTTGGGTGGTGCCTTTCTCATCATCTTTTTCATTTTATTGTCCTTGCATATTGGGTTGGGTGTTTTCTTCTTGATATCCTACATGGTTTTTCTATGTTTACATACAGTAGAGTTTTTATATCAAGCTACTATTCAGTCCTTGTATTTTCATTCTTTTATATTGAAAATACAAAAATATTAGGCATTTTACATTGTTGGCATTTGATCTTTTGAGTCTTTATCATCGATCTTCGTACATGAAAAGAAATATTTCATTTTATTTGGAATTGCATATCTGAATTGAGAATTTCATTTTGAAAATCATATTATTTATTGGGAATTGAAGTTAGGACTTTGAATTGTATTCATATTCATTTATTTTACTTGCTGAGTCATAAGATTACTAGTTTGACGACCACAAATTTTTTGAGTAAGCAAGGCCACTAAAAGTAACGCTATGATTTAAAATTTATTAGTAATGATTTTATTTTTCTAGGGTGCACAAACTAGCTTATGATTTAGAGCTTTGGAATATGATTTTGTGAGTAAACTTCTCCAAGGCTATTAAATCAACATATGTGTCTAACTTAGAGAGTGGAGAAATCCATTGTATAATTGGTAGTATCTAGAGGCTCCTCTACCAGTAGAGATAAGCACGAGGTCACATGAGATTGGTTGAAGGGATATCCCCTCGATACCTTATTAGCGTCAGATATATTTTTGGGGATCTATTCATATATGGGGATCTTGATAGTACCCTTACCTCTATGATAAGTGATCCAGATTATTTTCGGCACGAAATGAGAGTAGAGATATAATAAATAAATGCACAGAGATATGAAAGATATTCAATAATATAACAGAAATGTATCAGAGATGAAACCATAAACACAGATATACAGTAATACATGATTTCTATTAATGAAAGAAATGTACATATACTATAAAAATACAGAGTGAAAGACTAGCTAGAATGGTGGCAACTTATCTCTAAGAAGAGATGTGACGACTACTCGCATTCGCAAGAAGATGATTACAATGAGGCTCTAAATACCTTTTTACAATAAGAAGAAATGCAAAAAACCCTAGACATCCAAAAACCTAACCCTAGGAGTTGAAGCGCCAAAAGTCATGTGGGCGCCGTTTGGGTAAGTTAGTACATCAACTTCCCGGGGTCGTAATGTTTACATACGATCTCTATTTTAGGCGTATGATACCCTGTTGGAAAGGTATTGTCGATGGGATTAATTTTAGGCACATTAATGAAGAAAAATTGATATTGAAAACCTGTTTTCCCAAAAAACATCATTTAGGGCCTCAAAACGGCTCCGAAAGTGAAAACTGCTAAAAATAGTAAATTAACAAAATTGCCAGAAAACTATTTTGAGCGAGTTGGAAAAGGTGGGTGGCCACTAAAATCCACCTGGATCAATCCTCCATACCTAGGAATAAATGGTCTCCATTTCATTATGTGCACGGGGAAGAGGAAAAAATGTTTGCTGAATCTGAATCTTGGTGAGATGCTTGCCTTGTTGGAGATGTTGCGCTGCTCAGTTTGTGGAAGTCTGTCATGAACTTTTTGATGATGAGGCTGTTCCAAAAGTCGATATACACAAGAGGATGGTGTGAAGAAGGAATATTTTCACTTTTCTGCAACCTTTTCAACCTGCTTCAGTTGGATAGAAGGTGCTTACGGAGAGACTGTAGTGGTTGCAGTGTCCTTTTGTTCCCCTTTTGAATAGATTTTGAAGAAGATGAATTTTGCAGTATGAGATACTACCTTGCGGAAATATTTAGGTGGAACAATAGTTAGAAATACCTTTGGTATTCTGTAGAGATGACCCCCTAGAGAAGCAATAACACTCTGGGGTCAAGACTCATAAACAACATGGTGCCTCCACAGATATGGTTGGCCCAAGAGAACATCATAGACATCCAATGGGGTAACATCACCTAATACCTCAACCTTGAAGGGATAGATTCCATATGATAATCAAAATTGTTGGTTGACACAAAGATCTCATCCTTTGCGAAGCCACCCGATTTTGTATGGCTTCGGGTGCGGTGTTGTCGACAATCCCAACTGTTTGATGACCTATGTTGAGATGAGGTTATTCTGGCTTCCGCTATCAGTAATAAAATGCAACAGGGTCCTCTTCACCCATATATGTGAATGAAAAAGGGGCTCCCTCTCTTCAGAATCTGTTGGTTCTTCTGGTTCAATTGATGCGATCACGACAATAGTTGTGGAGTCTGCGTTAATGATCTGTCCTTTACTAGTATTTTTAGAATTAGGTTTCAGATCCTTATCTTTGATCTTGTCCACCAATGAATGTTTTTAGAAACATTCATTGGTGTTGTGCCAAGGGATTTTGTGGAAATCACACCATTTTCCGGTGTCCTTATTTGTCTTCCAATTAACCTTCTTTTCCTGTGGCTTGGATTGGTTTTTAGGAGACTATTTATTAGGGCCTTCTTTATCATACTTTGGTTGTTGCAGATTTGCAGACTCGAACTCCCATTTGTTCTGGTGCTTAAATTTCTTCTTGATTTTAACAACATATCGATAAGAAAAACCGAGTGATGAGATATACAAAAAATCCATTTCATTTTGGATGTATCTATGTAGATCCCCACGGTATTTCATAACCAAATGTCATTCAGAGTCTTTGATACCCAGCTTAGTGCGCAAGGTATGGAAGGTATTGGTGAACTCCATAACTACTTGGTCCCTCTCTTGCCATAGTGTGGTCCATCTCATGTACTTGTCCTCATAGTTGCCAACAGGGTAATACTGTTCCTTTACTGCATCCACACAAAAAATTCCCTAGTGGGCTCGTGATGCAGACCCCCCTTCTCTCCTAAGTGCTGCGTGAACTCCTGGTCTAGGATCGATCAAGAAACTGAGTTTGATTGACTCTTCGGGTCTCCTCTAAACCTGAAACCCACTTACACAGGTCCTTTCTCCAAAGACGTAGACTGTATGAGACCCATGGGTTCACTCTTGAGCATTGTTAAACTTCCACGCCAATTGGGTGCTAGCTCTTCTTTGGATAATCCCCTTCCTTCTTGCGATCATCACTATGACCAATCACCTAACACAAAAGGAATTTTTGGATTTTGTGTATTGGGTCTTTGTATGTGAGTCAAGACGACTGTCTCGACCTTCGAAATCCCGACAGGAGCCTAGCGCATGCTATCCTCTCTATTCCCCTTCACCGATGTGACCCTTCAATATGACCATGGGCCATTATTCCGAGCACGTCACGATTTATCATATCAGGAAATCTCAATGGGATCCACCTCCATTCTTGAGAGGTCCAAAATACCTATGCTTCAGATCTGACAGCCTAGATCCTCCCTCGATCCGACGACTCAGATCAAATCGCGCTCACTGCTGACTCTCGAAATGTCGATATTTTAGAGCGCCAAATTAATGGCTCACGTTTCTCTGGATATGATGACCACAATCAAGTCATGAACTTGGATTTCATGAGTTCCCATAAATATTACTTCCGATTTCTCGAGTTACGAACTCCCAACAAAACCAGATCTACAGTTCAACTCCCTCCTCCGATCAACAACTATGATTAAATCACAATTTTGCGATTCACAAATTCTTATAACTCTGTCTTTGGCTTCTCTGGGTCATGAGTCAGTGAAACGATGATCTCTTTCCATGCATCCCCCTTGATGGACGGGTTCGATAATTTCAATATTTTGTAAACCAGCTCCTCCTGTGTACTTTCAAATCTTATCGTTAGTGCACTTTACCTTGATCAGGCGACTACGATTCTTTTGTGCTCAGACCGAATGACTGATATCTTTCTCACTCTGAGCTTCCTCCTCATTGTCTGGATGCTGATCGGATGGTCTAGATATTTCCCCTTGAGCTTATGCTTTATTTAGACTTATTAGCTTTCGAAGGATTCAAAGGCTTCAACCTCTGTCCTTCCTACGAGTCCGTTTCTTGGATCTAGTTAACACTTATGGAAATTGTTATTCCTCCTAAGCTTGATCTCATGAGGATTTTGACTTCCCACACACTCCTTGCATTTCAGGGATTTCAATAACTCAGATCCGAAGACAAATTTCTCTCGTCTTCTTGGCATTCTCCTTTTCTGGTTCTTCGACTTCTTGCAAAAACCCTTCGACACTTAGTCGAATCTCGGATTTTTGCACTCCTTGCACCATAGCTTTACTCAAGGTTCAAATTCTTGCGGAGGATTGTGCGTGCCTTGCACTAGTCTCTTTGCACTCCTTGCAAAGGGAAATTTTAGTGCTATCTCTTATGAGCTTCAGAATCAAAACAGATCCCGTTAACTCACTCCTTGTGTTCTGTGTGCACACCTTGCACCACTTCAACATAAGAGAAACAATTGAAACTTATCCTAACATTCACAATTCCTTCTACTCATAATGAAATTCATTCATTCATTCATGAGAATGCAATAATAGAGAATTGAAAAACAATGTCCACACCATGCATTGGGTCAATTTTCCTCTATTATATTCATAAGTGAAAATGGCTACAACTGAAATCAAAACAAAAACTGAAAAAACTCGGAAATATCCTACTAACTTGCATCTAGCCTCATTTGGGTGTACATAACCTCTATTTATCTTAGATGGCTCTTAGGTCCCCCCTAACTAATTTTCTACATGAAAACCTATCCTGGCGACTATCCCAATGCAGTCACATTCTAGAGCCGTAGAAAAAACTTCCACTTCGCTCACGATCACTCAAGCGTGCCTCAAAAGATTTTTCCTTCGTTGAGTTAAGGCGTACTTCAAAATATATGCTACAACTACTAGCATTGAGATTCCATACAGACTCCCATACACTGATAGATCCTGCTCTGTGTGCTTGCCAATGGTGCTCCTGCATCATACTCCCCTTGAAAAAAAATCATGGAAATCCTATCCATAAGCTCCTGCACCGACTTTCCATGCTTCTGGATATCAACTTCATTTTCCCAACTGGTATATTCTGTTGGGTGTCCCTTCCACTTGACCAGATATTCAAAACAGGTCTTCCTCCTGGTCTTTTTTCCAATCCTCTGATCAACAATCTTCTCCATCTGTGGTTTTTATGCTATGGGGATTTGTTTCTCCCACTAAATCTTCTCTTGATGTTCTGATCCCTCTGTGTCATGTTTCCTGTAAGGATATAGATTTAAAACATTGAATATGGGTGATATACCCACATCATTTGGTAGCTCAATCTCATAGGCATTTACATCAAACTTCCTCAAGATGTTACATGGTCATATCTTCTTCATTTTTAACTTGTTATATGTTCCCCTAGGGAACCTTTCTTTTCTGAGATGTTCAAAAACTTGATCTCCTACTTCAAATTGAAGTTCTCTACAATGTTGATCAGCTTTGTGCTTGTACTCCTGGTTAGAACTCTACAACTGTCCTCAGATATGGCTATGGAGCTTCTGCATTTCTGCAGAAAAATATTATGCTCCAATGCTCCTGATCTCTCTCTTTTCCAAGTCTCTCAACTCAGATACTCCCTTGGGTTGCATTCCATACAATATTTGGAATGGGCTCTTTCCAGTTCTCCTGTTTGGTGATTTATTGTATGCATTCTTGTGGCAGAATATGATCCCATTGATTATGGTGTTTAGTAACTAGAATCCTCAACAATTTTACCAAACTTCTGTTTACCACCTCAGTATGTCCATATGTTTGAGGGTGATAAGCTGACGTGAAGGAAGAATATTTCCCTAACTTCTTCCACAATGTTCTCCAAAAGTGACCAACAAATTTTGTGTCTATATCCGAGACAATGCTTCTGGGTAGGTCATTGTAAATGTGTTGAACCTGCACATAATAGTTCTAGTTAAACAATAATACACACATTTGCAGAGAGAATTGGATAAAGAAGAAGAAGAAGAGAAAGAATGGAAATAATTCTCATTAACCATTGTGAATAATGAATAATTTACACATGATATACTCTATATAACTCAATGAGTTCGACTTGAGGTGAACCAAGTCACCATAGTGGTGGTCTAGAGTGATATGGACACACACCAACAATTATGGGAGTGAACTGCCACCTATTCTAGTCTCTCAAGCAGTTACGAGAGTGAATTGCCACCTATTTGAGTTAACTAGTCAACTAGTCTTCAGTTAACTAACTGAACAGAAAGTAGTGAGGAGTTAACTCAAGGAATCAAGGATAATGTGCCACTTTGGTGATGATACCAGGGAAAGGTCAAATTAGCATGGTGATGATCCCAATGTTGCATGGTGATGATCCCAATGCAACATCTAAACTCAACTCAACTAGTCAAACTGAAGTGTGAACTGAAAGAGAATATTCTCTAGGTGGAATATTCTCTCGTAAAATATAGGAGACTGGTTAATGAGTAATTATGAATAATGAACAAATAAAAAACCTTAGGAAAAAGAAATCCTAGGTGTGTGTGAAGTAACTTCAACACCCCCCCTGAACATCACTATGGTGAAAATAAAGATTGGGTCCTGGCAATGAGGCCATGTTAGGTACCCAAGTACAAAAGATACACTGAAAATAAAGTGAGGAAAGAGGGAAAACCTCATGGGAAACCCCCCCCCTCAAGGTAAAATGTATGTAAAAAGAAGAACCACAATTGCTAGGCAACTGTGTCCTTCACTCCAAGACAACCTCGCAGAGAATGGAATTTCTGCTCAGTGAAGGTCTTGGTGAAAATGTCTGCCGTCTGTTCTGATGAAGGACATAACTGTAAGTCGATGATCCCTTCGTGTACTAAGTACCAGATGTAGTGCATGTGGATCTTAATGTGCTTCATCCGCTGCCTCTGAAATGAATCTTTATAGAACTTCAGAGTGCTCTGGTTGTCACACCAGATGACGATCGGATGATGAAACTGAATGCCCAACTTAGTGAGAAAATGTCTTAGACACATAGCCTGAATGGTTGTGTTAAATACCCCTCTGTACTATGCCTCGGATGAAGATAGAGCAATGGAATATTTCTTCTTTCTCGACCAACAGATAGGCCCCGGACCAAGACTAAGTAAGTAACCAGAGGTGGATTTGCGATCAATTCTATCACCAACCCAGTCGAAATCAGTAAAACCAGTGAGATCTAATGTAGAGTCTGCTGCATATTGAATCCCAAAGGTGATAGTTCCCTATACGTATCGAAGGATATGCTTTGCATATTTCCAATGTAGCTCATGTGGCTCTTGCATGAACCTAGAAACTACACCAACTGCATATAAGAGGTCTGGTCTAGAGTGTGTGAGATACAACAAGCTTCCCACTAGTTGTGTGTACAGTGTGATTTCAACCAATGAAGTCTCCCCACCATCCTCAAGTTTGACTCCTGATAGGAAAGGAGTCGGAGAAGACTTTCATTCTGTCATGTGAAATCTCTCAAGGAGATCTCGTGCATACTTGGATTGAGATAGTTTGATGCATGATGCATCCTGACTGATCTCAAGTCCAAGGAAGAAGTGTAGTGGACCCATGTTCGTCATCAAAAACCTGTCATGAAGAATCCTCTTGACTGCAGCAATTGCTGAAGTCGAGCAACCCAGGATCAACAAATTATCGACATACAGAACAAAAGTAGAAGTGAATCAACCATCCTGAGCATGTATACATTCAGGTCTAATTTACAACATACACAGTTCTGTGACAACATGTAGGAGTCCATATTGGCATACCATGCCCTCGAAGCTTGCTTGAGGCCATAAAGTGACTTCTTCAGTCGACAAACCAAAGATGAGTCCTGCATAAATCCCTAGGGATGATCCATGTAGATCTCCTTAGAGAGATCACCATGAAGAAATGCATTCTTCACATCCATCTAATGGACTTCCCATTCCTTGGCTACTACAATGGCAAGCGCCAATCGTATGGAATCCATCTTCGTTACTGGAGAAAAGGTCTCATCATAGTCAATACCATGAACCTACTAAAAGCCTTTGTCGATAAGCTTGGATTTGTATCTACTGATCTTTCCATCTACTACACTCTTGGTCCTGTAGACCCATCTGCATTTTACAAGTTTCCTCCCAGAAGGAAGGGGAACCAGATCCCAAGTCTAGTTCTCGAGGAGGGAGTTGTACTCCTCCTGCATGGCGGATTCCCAAAAGGGATTTCCAGCAGCCTTGCCATAAGACTGTGGATCTGAAGACTGAACCAAGAAAATATGCCTGGAAGGCAATGGTTTAGTGGGAAGGAGTCCAACATGAGGCTCCTCAAAATCAGATTGAATCCTCCTAGTATCGGCTGGATCACCAACAAGATCCCCTGCATCTTGAAGGGTAGTCTATGCCCACTTGGACCTCTGCTCTGGCTTTGCGACTGCATATGGATGCTCTGAATCTGCATCTGACTACACTGACTTTGAACCTGAATCATTTGAGTCCTCTAAACCAGAACTCTCATTTGAAGAAGAGTCAGCATGTGCATGCTCATCATCTCGAACATGTGGAAGAGTGAAGTTGTCTGCATGCGACTGCTGAGGTACATGTGAGACACTTTCCTCGAATTGGACACTACGCTCAATGATGAGATGGTTCGAGGAAATATAAATTAGTCGATATCCCTTCACACCATTGGGGTATCTAATAAAAATGCACTCAGTGCTCTGTGGATCAAGTGTCATCCTCTTTTCAGAGGGAATCCGGGCCCATGCATGTTAACCAAAAATGTGAAAGTGGGCCACTTCCAGTTTGAGGCCGCTCCAAGACTTGTAGAGGGTCTTATCCTTGACAGATCTATGAGGATATCTATTTTAGATGTATGTTTCAAAGTTAAGTGCTTTATCCCATAATCTCCGTGGTAATGACTTTGTATGCAACATGCAAGATGTCATCTCCTTTAGATATCTATTTTTCCGCTCGCCAACTCCATTTTTCTACGGAGTGTAGGGAACTGTATGTTGCAACTAAATCCCTGCCTCATGGAAAAGATTATGAATCTCATGATTCACATACTCTCCCCCATTATCAGTTCAGAGGACTTTGATCTTCTTTCCAGACTGTGTCTCAACCAAAGCTTTGAAATCTTTGAGGTGTTGAAAGTGTTAATATTATAATAGTTGCGGGGGGTATTTACCTCCATGTGTAAACCTGACGAGAATAGAAGACTCCAGAAAGCAAGAGAAACCCTAATGAGTTGGCTAATAACCCTAGAAGCCTTGTTGGCTCAAGAAGATAATTTATATTAGGTTATTAGCCTCCAAGAGAAGAAGTCGGCCAGAATTAATAGTAATATACTGAACAGACGCTTATCCAGAAGGAGAAGTCAACCCCAACAAAACTGGCAGAACCACTATAAATATAGGGGTGCCAGTTCTCATTTGACAACATCTCAAAATTGCAGTTCCTAGTTTGGTGCGCACGTGTGGAGGAGGACTGCAGGTGCAGCTGTAGTAGCAACTATTTTTATTGTTGGCTTGGACTATCTATTGGTGAGGGTTTGGACTATCTGATCAGCCTTTTGTGATGCACTATCCTTGGGGAAAGGTGCGCTACCCTCTGTTTAGGTATGTAGCCTAGGGTTTTCTTTCAGAGGAATTCTCAGTCAAGGTTAAGGTGCTCGGAGGGAGGCTTCGACCTATGGTTGGTGATGAGGGTATCGTCAATGGTAAAACGAGCACACCATATTCTATATTCTAATAGGTTATGGGCCCACACCGCTTCAGTCAGCCAAAAATGATGGAAGGAAACATAACCGCTAGATATTGAGCTCGTTGAGGAGCTGCCGCTAGGGTTACTAGCAGAAGCAACTTCCAAGACACTGCAACTAGGGTTACTAGAAGGTGCAGTTGCCGAAACCCTAAACTTCTTGTTGAGGCACCTTAACTGACGAGATTGACCTAATCTCTAGATAGATCAGTGCGCCCTAGCCTAGTGCATCTCCTGGCACTCTCAGAAGGCCAAGACATGAAGTTTGTATTTCTGATCAAATCTAGGGTTTGACCAAGTCAAGCAAGCCATGACGAACTCTATGAAGTTTGAGAACAAGATAGATGGAGCCTCTAACTTCAGAGCATGGAAGACAAGGATTTACCTCATCCTTGCTAAGAATAAAGTGTTGGATATTGTGAAAGGAAAGATCGTGAAGCCAGAGTTTAAAGAAGGAGAAGAGAAGGAACCACATAATGTTGTAGCTATGGAGAAGTTCAAAGATGTTGAAATCAATGTCATGATTATCATAGTGGATTCNCGAACTCTATGAAGTTTGAGAACAAGATAGATGGAGCCTCTAACTTCAGAGCATGGAAGACAAGGATTTACCTCATCCTTGCTAAGAATAAAGTGCTGGATATTGTGAAAGGAAAGATCGTGAAGCCAGAGTTTAAAGAAGGAGAAGAGAAGGAACCACATAATGTTGTAGCTATGGAGAAGTTCAAAGATGTTGAAATCAATGTCATGATTATCATAGTGGATTCCATAAAATACCACTTGATACCCTACATCTCCCATCTTGACTCATCAAAGAAGATGTATGATGCCCTAAAAAATATCTTCTCAGTTAGAAACATTAGACAGGTTATGAGTCTGAAGAATGAGCTCTGTGACATGAAGATGAATGATGATGACAACATAACATAATACTTTGTAAGGATCTCCCAGTTAAGAGATCAACTACAAGCTATTGAAGAGATCACTTCAGAGAAGGAATTGGTGAACATAGTACTCAATGGTCTTCCAAAGACATGGGATGCATTTGCCGCAAGCATGAAAACAAGGAAGGAKTACCCGCCATTTGAAGAACTTTGGACTTGCTTTGCTCAAGAAGTATTAAGGATCAATGCAAAAGAGAAATCTAAAAAGAAGTACGATGATCAAGCCTTCACAGCAAGATTCAAGAACTTCAGGGACAAAAGAAAGTTCGATTCAAGAAGGAAGCCAAAACAAAGAAAAGATATTTCAGAAATACAGTGCTTCAACTATCAAAAGTATGGTCACTATAGGAACCAGTGTCCCGAGCTAAAGAAAAGGAAAGAGAAACATGAAGCATCAGTTTCTGAAGAAAAGGAACCTACAAAGAAGATTAAGTAGGATAGAAGAGACTTTTTCTACTAAAAGGTAACAACACTCTTCTTATTTCTTCTACATATCTTGCTTTCTTCGTCTTTGTACATATCTTGTATATCTATCTCTTGGAAGATAATGTGTTCCAAGAAGAACTATACCTATGAAAGAACAACAAGACAAGGATGAATATTATTAGATAATACACATGAAAGGATGAAATTCAAATCATATGGAAGATATTACAAGATAAGACCAAAATTAGAATCAATCTTGAAAAGACTTGGAAAAAGTAAAGACAGAAAGAAGTCAACAATCTAGAGGAAACTGGAAAATGACTTATGACATTTTGTAGAAGACAACAAGATGAAAGCATTGAATTTGTGAGACACGAGAGCCAATTATATATTGTAGAAGACAATAAGGATGCATATGGAAGCATGGAATTTATTATATATTGCAGAAGACAATAAGGATATAGACAGAAGCATGGACTCAGTCAGACGGAGGGAGCCGATTATATGCACTCTTACATGAAGCAAGGGTTAGGAGGGAGCTAATCCTATGATGCATTGAAGATGATGAAATGTATATATCCATGGTAGCAGTCATTAAAGACAACATGTGTTCAGTTCAACCACAGAAGAAGACTTCCTCAGAAGCCTTAAAAAATCTCTGGTTGTTCATCCAAATCCGTGATCCTATGATGAAAGGAAGAAGTGGAATCTCTAGGGCATGGAATCCATAAGAAACTCCATGAACCCAAGAGCTAAAAAAAAACATGAAGATTCCAAGAAAGAAAGAGAAACCAGAATAACTAGTCACTGTATCAAGAATCACAAGATTACCAGCCCGATATGAATTCACTAAAAGCAATCAAGCAAAAGAACTTAAATTCATAATGAAGAACAGTGTATGGAAGACTTATGAATGAAAGCATTGTGAGATCTAGAACCAGAGGTTCTCCCAGATGGAGGGAGAAGACTATGATGATTACTTGTTCGAGTACACCAGACATATCACTACATGAGTCATTATATCATCCGCAACATCCATGAGTTGGAATTCTACATCAGATAAATTCAAAGAATGTTCTCCAGAGAAATTGAATAAAGAGTGTATGAAGAGAAATATCAAGACTTTGAGTCATACCAGAAAGAGACTCCTGTATGAAGACAAGGAGAAGAAAACTTGGTGGAGAATCTCTAGTGCACAATAGAAGCGTGGTGAAGATTTCCTATAACATCAAGATGACTACTCAGTAAATCAGATTTCATGATCACAGAAGAAGTGCCACTTGGATATGTTCCAGTTTCTCCAACTATGATATACTCTATTCTTCAGATCTACATGAAGCCTTCACAGTGTTCCAGACTATAGTACAATCATTACATTATCCATGATAAAGTCTAAAAGGGAGAAAATGATTTCTCCAATACATATCTCCATAGATGAGTAGATAAGCATACATTCTGGAAAAGCCTCTATCCAAGATGAAAGAACGTGCATACTCAAGCTAGAGCTCATGGAAATAACTCTCTTAGATGGAAGGGAAGATTCTCCAAACTAGAAGAAGGTATGAAAAACATTATTTTTGTGATTGAAATAACTCTCTAGTTAGGAGGGAGCATTGAAAATATTACTTATCTTTGTAATTAAAAAAATAGTCTAGATTGGACAAATGCTTTCCTGTTCGGAAAGTGGATTGAGATTTCTGACGAACAGTGACTTCCCATTGTAGTTAACATGGGAGGCAAACTGATTGCTGATGTATCATAGACAACAACTTCCCATTATGGTTAACATGGGGAGTGGTCTAGGACAATCATTCTTCTTGGCAGTAACTCTGAGTAGTGGTCAAGTAGAATTGTCTGCCTCGCCGGGAAATCATTCTTTCGAAGTTCACGGTTGTGAGAAGTTTCAAAGAATGGTCCATTTTGGAGGTTGATGCAGGACATACATTCCTCAGGGTTATACATTCTCTCCAGGGTTCACTTTGATAAGTGTAGGAGGAATGGACCAAGGTGGGGAATGGTCAGGACAATTATTCCTTAGGGTTATACATTCTCTCCATGGTGCACTTTGATAAGTGTAGGAGGAATGGCCTAGGGTGGGGAATAGTCTAGGCTCAACAATCAGGGATAGTCATTCCTTAGGGTTTATACATTCTCTCTAGGATGCACTTTAACCAGTGTAGGAGGAATGGCCCAGGGTGAGGAATGGTCCAAACATTTCTTAGAGTTTATACATTCTGTCTAGGGTGAACTTTAATTAGTGTAGGAAGAATGGCCCAGGGTGAGAAATGGTCTAGGCTCAGAAATAAAAAATAATCCTTCTTCCTTGTTTGAGAAGAATGGGGTAGATAGACCATTGTTGATATTTTATACTGAGGGCAGATATTCTTTCAGATATCACAGACATGAGTGAAAGATTGGCCCCGATGATTCAATTTTTATCATAACATTGTTTCTATGCAGGTTGCTTGTTATGAAGACAGTAGATATAGACTACTGTGGTGGATGTGCTCCACTGTTCATGAGGCAGATATTCTTTCAGAGCTCACAGATGTGAGTGAAAGATTGGCCCAAATAATTTAGTATATATCATAACATTGTTTCTATGCAGATTGCTATTAGATGTTTGTTATGAAGACTGTATGACAGTAGAGGAGGACTATTGTGGTGGACATGTTCCATTGTTCGCAACCATTACGTTGCTGATCAAGTACTTGTGTGTTACTTGGTGTGGTAGTAAACCACTTGGATTGTAGTTATGTACTACAATGAATAGACACAGGTGTGTTCCATCCTTGTTCTAACTACCTTGAAGACTATCAACAGTTTATCAGAGATAATGATCATTCAGATGAATGAGAAAAAAAGATTTTCCAGAAGAAAAACAGGTCAAAGCCTTTACTCCTCTTATCACTCTATGGTGAGAGTGACTTATCCAACATCTTATCTAATTACTCAGATGAAGTATGGTTTTGAGAGATGATGCAGATGATGGTGATGGTGATGCTCATGATCTAGTCATGAAATAGTCTAGATGGCTATATTGATGCTACCGGGTAAATGGTATGTTTTTGTGCTGAAGTCCATTACCTATAAATACCTCTCTAGCTAGGAGGGAGTGTTAATATTATGGTAGCTGTAGGAGGTATTTACCTCCACGTGTGAACCTAACGAGAATAGAAGACTCCGGGAAGTAAGAGAAACCCTAATGAGTTGGCTAATAACCCTAGAAGCCTTATCGGCTCAAGAAGATAATTTATATTAGGTTATTAGCCTCCAAGAGAAGAAGTTGGATAGAATTAATAATAATATACTAAACAAACACTTATCCATAAGGAGAAGTCAGCCCCAATAAAATTGGCAGAACCACTATAAATACAGGGCACCAGTTCTCATTTGACAACATCTCAGAATTGTAGTTCCCAGTTTGGTGCGCACTGCAGCTCCAGTTTGGTGCACATGTGTGGAGGAGGACTGTAGGTGCAGCTACAACAACAACTATTTTCAGTGTTGGCTTGGACTATCTATTGGCGAGGGTTTGGACTATCTAACTAGCCTTTTGTGATGTTCTATCCTTGGGGAAAGGTGCACTACCCTTTGTTTGGCTATCTAGCCTAGGGTTTGCTTCCATAGGAATTCTCAGTCAAAGTTAAGGTGCTTGGAGGGAGGCTTTAGACTATGGTTGGGTGATGAGGGTATCGTCAATGGTAAAACGAGCACACCATCTTCTATATTCTAACAGAAAGACCTCATATTTTTGCTTGAGAAAGTATATCCAAGTAAAACGTGAGAAATCATCAACAAAAATGAGAACAAACCTCGCTTTGTTGATCGATGGATGTGGAAAAGGACCCATGAGGTCACTGTGGATCATATCTAAAGGTGCGGAAGCTCATTGAGACTTTCTTTTGACTAATTTCTCTTGAGGGTGTTTTTCGAGAACACATCCCTCACATACTCCCTTGGAGAAGAGGATGTATGGTAGACCATCAACTAATATGTGCTTGCTAAGTTGTTGCATGTATCTGCAATTCAAATGTCCAAACATTTTGTGCCATATCCTACTACTTTCATCAGCATGAGTAAGAAGTAAAGTAGAATTAGGTTCAATGAATTAAGAAAATGTATACAATCTAGAATGATGATTTACCTCACCGGTAGCAACCCTGGAGTTGGTTTCCATGTCGTATATGTCCACAGAATTTGGTGTGAATATGAATTTCTTTCTGGTTCTAGAATTCGTCATTTGATATAGGGAGAGAAGTTTGATAGAAAGCTTCGGAACATGCAGCACGTTCTCAAATCTTCCATTGGTGAGTTCAATCCTTCCTTTGCCGGTGACTTTGAAAAAAGAGTTGTCCCCCATCAGAATAGGAGGACCTTTGCATGCATCCAAAGAATAACACACTACTTCTGAGGTAGCCATGTGATGTGATGCTCCTGAATCTATGATCCAAGCATTGGGAGAGGAGTTGATTGCAATCAAGGCATGGCTAGAATTTCCTTTCTTGGAATTCAGATCTTCTGGTTTCTTCTTCTTTGCACCCTTGGGGATACGATTTGCAAGGTTGTTTTTCTGAAGTATCTGAGACATCAGATCTATTTGTTTGTGCATGCATGCAGATTCCGAATGGAATCCTTTGTGACAATATGTGCATTTCTCTCCTTTTCTTCCCTTTTCTCCCTTGGATCCGGAGGCATCAGTGAAGGGTTTTGTGTACCCTTCCTTTTTCATATGTGCATGAGATTTACACTTATCTTTATCTTTAGATTTCTGATATTTGTGGCTGCCATCATGCACAGTGAGTGCATGCACCCTTGGGCCTTTGATTGCGCCCATGTTGATGAGCTTGGTTTGCTCTTGTGTCAGGGATTCGATAAAGTCCTCAAGAGAAGGCATCTTCCAGGTGGCTCTAGAGGCAAATCTGATAGTATGGAATATATATACGAATACCGAGAATTCAGGACCAATCTTGGAGAGAATGGCGAGAACCATTTGTTTCTCCTCCTTCGATTTATCAACCCCACAAGCTTTGAGTTGCGACAGCAAATCCTTGAATTTTGTAAAGAAATCTTGGATATTCTCTAAGCTTTTTAGATCCAATGTGAGTAGCTCCACCTCCAGCATGTGTCCCCTCATTTCATCCTATTTTCCAAAGATCCCTTCCAAGATAGTCCAGGATTGATTGGGAGTCTTACAAGAAGATATATGAAAAAGGAGATCGAGAGAAATAAGACTGCAAATTGTTTCGAGTGGCTCATCCATGTGATTTAAGTACTTGGATTTTTCTATGGCTGATGTCGGTTCTGTATCTGTATTCATGTTTAACCTATAAAACCCTCTATATTGGATATGTATGGCTATTTTATCCTTCCATGCAAAACAATTGTAAGGTTTAAGAATGAATTCTTTTTGGAATTCCATCTTTCCGCTATCTTCAATCTTTTGTACCTGCAAAGTTTTTTTGGTGTAGATTTTGCTTAGCAATCCATCGGCTTTGATACCATGTAAATGTTTTGAACCTACATAGAATATATCTAGATAAACAATAATACACACATTTGCAGAGAGAATTGGAGAAGGAAGAAGAAGAAGAGAAAGAATGGAAATAATTATCATTAACCGTTGTGAATAATGAATAATTTACACATGATATACTCTGCATAACTCAATGAGTTCGACTTGAGGTGAACCAAGCCACAATAGTGGTGGTATAGAGTGATATGGACACACACCAACAATTACGGGAGTGAACTGCCACCTATTCTAGTCTCTCAGCCAGTTACGGGAGTGAACTGCCACCTAGTTGAGTTAACTAGTCAACTAGTCTTCAGCCAACTGACTGAACATAAAGTAGTGAGGAGTTAACTCAAGGAGTCAAGGCTAATGATTCACTTTGGTGATGATACGAAGGTAAGGTATAATTATCATGGTGATGATCCCAATGTTGCATGGTGATGATCCCAATGCAACATCTAAACTCAACTCAACCAGTCAAACTGAAGTGTGAACTCAAAGAGAATATTCTCTAGGTGGAATATTCTCTCCTAAAATATAGTAGACTGGATAATGACTAATTATGAATAATGAACAAATAAAAAACATTAGGAAAAAGAAATCCTAGGTGTGTGTGAAGTAACTCTAACAGCCGTGAAGTCTCACAACTTCCTTGAAAAACATATTTGCAACATGTGTTGCATCACTGGTCTTCTGGCATGGGATAAAGTGTGCCATATTTGATAATATATCCACCAAAAAAAATATGGAATCAAATCCTTTTTGCGTTCTTGGCAGTCCCATCAAAAAATCCATGCTTATTGCATCCCAAGGTCTCTCTGGTATGGGAAATGGTTGATACAATCCATTGTTCTGTCTTTATCCTTTTGCATGTTGGTAGATTCTACATCTGTTCACAAGCTTTGTCACTTTTGTTCTCATACCTAGCCAATAGTATGAACTGCTCAACTGTGCAAATGTTTCACGACCAAAATGTCCAGCCAATCCTCCACTACGTTTTTCCTTTAGAAGATTATCCCTCATTGAGCATTTTGGTATGCACAACTGATTTCCCTTAAACAACAATCCCTCTTGAATCACTTACTCTTTACATTGGCTTCTGTCTCTTAGAACAATATTTTCACATGCTTCACATGCTTCCTTGAAATCTGTATCATCACAATACATGTCTTTAAGGTGTTCAAACCCCAAGGTCTTCACCTGAAATTCCTGCAGAATCAAACATCTCTTGCTTAATTCATCAACAACCTTGCTATCATTCCGAGCAACATGTTTTATGAAAAAAGTAAAATTCTTCATAAACTCAACCCATTTCACATGCCTCTGATTCAATTTTTCTTGTCTAGTTATGAATTGAAAAGCCTGATTATCGCTATAGAAGACAAATTCCTGTGGGACAAGGCAATGTCTCCACTTCTTCAAGGCTTGAATTATGGCATAATACTCCTTATCATATGAGGAGTATTTTTCCTTGGTCTCATTCAACTTCTCACTAAAATAGGCAACAATTCTATTATCCTGGCTCAAAACCGCTCCAATTGCAAGTCCACTTGTGTCACATCTCACTTGAAATGTCTTCTCAAAATTTTGCAAGACCAGAACTGGTCATTCTATTATTTTCTCCTTCAGTATATTGAAGCTCCTCTCGGCTTCCTCTATCCATTTAAAAGACTTGTGCTTCTTCTTCACTATATCCATCATTGGTGCACAAATTCCACTGAAGTCTCTGATGAACTTCCTATAGAAGCTTTCTAATCCATGGAAGATCCTTACCTCGAACATGTTTCTTGGTGACGACCATTCTTTTATTGCTTTCACCTTCTCTGTATCCATCTTCAGTTCATTAGAAGAGATCACAAAACCCAATTAAATGAGTCATGTCTTCATAAAATATGACTTCTTCAGATTTATCAACAAATTCTCCTGCTTTAGTCTCCTCATCACTCGTGTTAGGTGCCTCAAATTCTCCTCTTTAGTCCTGCTAAATATCAATATATCATCCAGATATACAACCACAAAATTTCTAATGAAATATTTCAGTATCTCATTCATCAGCCTCATAAAAGTACTCGGGGCATTTGTTAAGCCAAATGGCATAACAAGCCACTCATACAAACCTTCATTTGTATTAAATACTATCTTCCACTCATCACCTTCTCTCATTCTAATATGGTGATATCCACTTTTCAAATTTATCTTAGAAAATAAATTTACTCCACTCAATCAGTCCATTAAATCATCCATTCTTGGTAAAGGGAATCTATACCTGATGGTGATGTTGTTAATGGATCTTGAGTCTATACACATTCTCCATCCTCCATCCTTATTTAGACTCAACACATTTGGTACTATGCATGGAATCAAGCTCTATCTAAATAAACCCTTGTCTTACAGTTCCTGGAATTGGTTCTTCACTTCCTCATTCTATCGAGGTGTCAGTCTGTATGCTTCTTTGTTCGACAGACTTTCTCCTGGTATCAAGTCAATATGGTGAATGATACTTCTGATGGGTGGTAATGAGTTAGGAAGATCATCCACCACTATTCCAGTAAAATTATCCAACAATTCCTGAACTTCTTCAGGAAAATCATCCATTGAAGTAGTTGTAAGAATAACTCTGGGTTTCCTCATCACAACAAACTGCATCTCCCATTATTTCTTGACTTCTTTCAGGAGTTCCTTCCCACTCATGAGAAGTATGTTTGTGCTAAATTCCTTTTTCAATTTGTTATCCTCTATTGGAAGCAACATGTGTGTCCTACCATTCTTCTCCAAGGTGTATGTATTCTTCCCCCCATCATGAGTGACATTCCTGTCAAACTTCCATGGTCTTCCCAACAAAATATGGCATACATCCATGGGAATTACATCACACATAATTCCATCTCTATATATTCCTATCTTGAATTCAACCAAGCATTGTTTAATAACCATTAAATGGTGTCCTTTATGCAACCATGAGACTTTGTATGGCTTCAGATGTGCAGTGGTCTCGAGCTCCGATTTCTCCACCATCTTTGTGGATACTAAGTTATCAATTCTCCCACTATCAATTATCACCTTGCATACTCTGTCTTTAGTCTTGCAAGCTGTCTTGAAGAGATTATTACTCTACACTGACTTTTCAACTTCCAACTCTGGTTTTAAGAGAACCTTCCTCAACATCAGGGATCTTCCATCCTCTGCTCCTTCTACTTCAACATCTCTTCTCTGTTCTTCTGAAATGTGAGCTTCACTTCCTCCTTCTTTATTTTTCTCAGGACATTCCCAAGACATGTTCCCTATCTTTCCACATGAATAAAATCTTACTTCTCCTCCTCCTCTTCCTCCTCTTCCTCTAGAATAACTTCTTCCACCACCCTTTCTTCCTTGGGAACTTCCTCCTCTTTACGAGTGACTGTGTGGTTTTTCAGCCTCTTCCTTAGAATTATGTGCCTTGTCATGGGTAAGTCCCTTACCTCTGGTTGGGGATGGGATTTTACCTCTTCTTCATTGGGTTTTTTTCTATCCAACTTCTCCTCTTCCTTCAGTGAAAACTGATAAGCATCCTCCACTGTATTTACTAACATCATGATGAGCTCATCCTGGATTTCATATCTCAGTCCATTTATATATTTGGCAACTTTTTATTCAACTCTCTTCCTTTGTCCAGTTCTGATGTTTAGCCTATAGAAATCCTCTATGTAGTCCTTAACTATCATCCCTTTCTGTCTTAGGTTCTGCATCTTCCTAAATAGATTAATCTAATAATCCTTGGGCATGAACTTAGCCTTCATCTTGGCTACCATTCTATCCCAATTATTTATCTTCTTCTTGCCTTTGCTTCTCCTTTCAACCTGCAGTTCATCCCACCACAGTGCTGCATGTCCTTTAAGGTTGGTGACAACCTGTTTCACCTTTCTCTCTTCATTGACATATTCATAGTCAAAATGTTTTTCCATGGATCGTATCCAATCCAACATCTCCTCAACATCTAAATTGCCTTCATACATTGGGACCTCTATCTTGGCTATGCCTCCTAATCTAGTAACTGCTCTCAACAAGTTTTCTTTAACAACATCCTCTCCTGCAGCTTCTTTGACTTCTACTTATTCACTCTCTGCATTGCTGATGTCTCTAGCATCATGTTCTCTCCTCTACATTGCCTCCATCACCTCTAATATTGCATGAAGTTATCACATATCCCTTTCTATAGATCGATTAGCTAAAGGTGATTCCGCTCGTCTCCTTGGTGGAAATATGTTGAATGTCTGTCACACACAGAGTAAAACTTCAAGTTCTTTTGTCTCCTCTCCTTTACCTGTTGTTTGCAAGAAACTTCATCTCTAATACCACTTGATGCTGACCCCCATTCTCTCCTAAGGGATGCGTGACCTCCTGGTCTAGGATCGATTAAGAAACTGAGTCTGATTGACTCTTTGGGTCTCTTTTAGACCCCAAACCCACTTACACATGTCCTTTCTCCAAATATGTAGGTCGTATGAGACCTACGGGTTCACTCCTGAGTGTTGTTCAACTTCCACGCCAATCAGGCACTAGCTCTTCTATGGCTAAGCCCCTTCCTTATTATGATCATGGCTATGACCACTTGAATAACTCAAAAGGTGTTTCACAATTTCTCATATCAGGTCTTCACATGTGATTCAACCCAACTCTCCTGACCTTTGAAATCCCAACATGAGCCTAGCACTTGCTAGCCCCTCTATTCTCCTTCACTGATGTGACCCTTCGCTATGACCATGGGCCCAATATTTCGAGCGCATCATGATTTTTTATATCAATAAATCTCAATGGGATCCACCTCCATTCTCCCAAGGTTTGAGCTCTTGATGCTTCAGATCTGACGACCCATATCCTCCCTCGATTCGACGGCTCAGATCAAATCGCGCTCACTCCCAACTCCCGAAATGCCAATATTTTGGAGCGCCAAATCAATGGATCATGCTCCTATGGATCTAATGGCCATTATCAAGTCATGAACTTGGATTTCGTGAGTTCCCATAACTCTTACTTCCGATTTCCCGAGTTGCAAACTCCTAAAAAAGATAGATCTACGGTTCAACTTCTTCTTCCGATTGATGACTATGATCAAATCATGATTTCACAATTCGTGAATTCTTATAACTCTTCCTTTGAATTCTTTGGGTCATGAGTCACCAAAACGCTGATCTCTCACCATGTGTCCCCCTTGATGGATGGTTCCAATGATTTCAGGATTTCGTAACCCTGCTCCTCCTGTGTACTTTTAAATATTATTGTTAGTGAACTTTACCTTGATTGGGCGGCAACAATTCTTTTGTGATGAGAATGAATGACTTAGATCTTTCCTCCTATGCACTTGCTCCTATTTTTATGGACACTGATTGGATGGTCCAGATCTTTCCCCCTGATCTTACGCTTTTTTCAGACTTAGAATATTTTCGAAGGATTCAAAGGCTTCGACCCTTGTCCTTCTTGCGAGTCTGTTTCTTGGATATCGTTAAAACTTATGGAAAGTGTTATTCCTCATGATCTTGGTCTCGTGAAGAATTCAACTTCCCATGCACTCCTTGTGTTTCAGATATTTCGAAGAGAAATTTCTCTCGCCCTCCTGGCATTCTCCTTTTTTGGTTCTTCGACTTCTTGCAAAGTCCCTTCGACACTTAGTCGGATCTCAGATCTGTGCACTCCTTGCACCAGATATTTACGCAAGGTTAGAATTCTTGTAGATGACTATGCATGCCTTGCACCAGTCTCTTTTCACTCCTTGCAAAGGGAAAGGTTCATGCTATCTCTTATGAGCTTCAGAATCAAAACAAATCACGTTAACGCACTCCTTAGGTTCTGTGTGCACACCTTGCACCACTTCAACATAAGAGAAACAATTGAAACTTATCCTAACAGTCAAAATTCCTTCTACTCATAATGAAATGAATTCATTCATTCATGAAAACACAATAAAATAGAATTTCATAACAATGTCCACACCATGCATTGGGTCAATTTTCCTCTGTTATATTCATAAGTGAAAATGGCTACAAATGAAATCAAAACAAAAATTGGAAAACTCAGAAATATCCCACTAACTTGTAGCTAGCCTCATTTGGGGGTACATAACCTTTATTTATGTCAGAGGGCTCTTAGGGTTCCCCCTAACTACTTGTCTACATCAAAACCTATCCTGATGACTATCCTAGTGCAATCACATTCCAGAGTTAGAGTGGAAACTCCCATTTCGCTCGTGATCGCTCAAGCGTGCCTCAAAATATTTTCTCGGTGCTGAGTTAAGGCATACTTCAAAATATCTACTGCAACTTCCAACATTCATATTTTGTACAAACTCCCATACGCTGATATGTATTGCTCCACGTGCTTGCCAACGATGCTTCTGCATCAGCTTGGCCCCATATATTCTAGACTCCCTTGTGGAATTTTTCTCGCAGTAAGTTTCCCACCAATTTTTGACATGGGAGAGAGATTTAAGGAGTGCGAAGGTGATCTTTTCCCTGTCGAAAATATGGTGAACAGAGAAATAACCGTCTAGCAGATTTAACCATTTATCTAGGGCATTCACATCTTTTTGACCATCAAATATGGGAATATCAAAACTAACCTGTACCTTGAAAGGAGTGTTTCTTCCAAAGAAAATGTTTGATGAAGATGCACCTATTTGTATCAGTAGGTGTTGAAGGATGTGGGAAAAATTCTCCATAATTTCATCCCTCTGTCGTGTGAGAGTTTGCTCAAGCAACAAATTTATAGGATCAAATGCTCCATTGTTTTTCTTTTCTTCTGCCATGGAGGTTTTCTTGGGTGTGTGAGAGAGATTGTATTCAAGAGAGACAAGCTCAAAACCCAACTTGCTATACTCGGACCTCATTGGGGACATTCACTAAAAAAACGATCAAGAGAACCCCGCTCTGATACCATTGATCAAGATTATTTTCGGCACGAAATGAGAGTGGAGATATAATAAAGAAATGCATAGAGATATATTTGAGATTCAATAATATAACAGAAATGTATCAGAGATGCAACCATAAACACAGATATATAGTAATACATGATTTCTATTAATGAAAGAAATGTACAGAGACTATAAAAATATAGAGTGAAAGACTCGCTAGAATGGTGGCATCTTAGCTATGAGAAGAGATGTGATGGCTACTCACATTTGCAAGAAGATGATTACAATGAGGCTCTAAAGGAATTTTTACAATAAGAAGGAATGCCAAAAACCCTAGACCTCAAAAAACCTAACCGTAGGAGATGAAGTGCCAAAAGGCATGCGGGCCCCGTTTGGGTAAGTTAGTACATCAACTTCCTGGGATCGTAACTTTTGCATACCATCTCTGTTTTAGGCGTATGATAGCCCATTAGAAAGGTATTGTAGATATGATTCATTTTAGGCACAATATTGAAGGAATATACATATTGTAAACCTTTTTTTTTTTCCAAAAAACATTGTTTAGGGCCTCAAAATGGCTCCGGAAGTGAAAACTGCTAAAAATAGTAAATTACCAAAATTGCTAGAATACTGTTTTGAGCCAGATGGAAAAGGTGGGTGGCCACCGATATCCACCTAGATCAATAAAATATTTTTTCAAGTTTTCAGGCTTTGTTACCCTTCCCATATGGCGGACCTAACTTACAACTGTTCGCTTGTGCATCGATTATATCGTGGTTTCTTAGTTTCTTGATTTAGGTACCACATAGGTTACTTGCAGGGGTTATTCTATAGGTAACTTGGGTCAGATAAGGGTCAAAAAACACACAACCTTTATGGAGGATTATCTCTCTGGGGGGATCTGGCCGACTGGTTGTTAAGCCCACGAGGGACCTTATAACTAATTCCAATACCTATGATCTTTAGGAGAGGAGTCTCAAGACCCTCTTGGGTGAGGCATACCTACTTTAGAGAGGGAGGCCCCTTTCAACCACTTTATCCTTTTTGTGTGCATATTGGCCATTTGATTATTTTTGGTGTGGTCTTTGATTTCTAGTTGGCCTTAGGATTTGATTTATATATCATGAGTCTTGAGTCATCGTGGAGCCAGACCAACATCCCCATAGGTCTTGCCGCTTGTTACAGTTACCACCACATTTTGAGTCTTTTCCTTCTAAAAGGCATAAATTTACCAAACGGGGTACAAACACCTCCACTTATCATACTTGTGATCATACAAGGATGAGTACTAAATCGAGTCAACAAGATACTGGGAGTCCTTAAACTCCCATACCTACTATAGTTAACTGTACCCCTTCAACACCTTCAACCATAATGGTTGTAGTGCCTGAGGTACCTATCATCACCGCTTCCCGTCTTATAGTGAATACTCAACCTATAGGTATGAACCCTTTTGAAAATATTTTTCACTCACCACGATATAATTTTCAATCCATCCCTATGGCCTCTAGTCCTTTATCCTATGGCATGCCAAACTTCACATCGCAATTTTCAACCTCCATCCTAGCGAATGGTACAAATAATAACATTGGACTTGGGGGCACATCTCCTCCACATAATCCATTATTGTTTGGTGGTACTCATGTCCCTCAAACAACTCCTACCATTGGAGGTGTTCCTCCTTTTAACATCAGGTCTAATCTTGTTTCTTCTAGATGGAGTAACCAACCCAACAGACAAGAAATCGCTCACGTTTTGTCCTTTACACCCACCTCCTCTATACTGATTCTGAACAACAATTTTTTCATGATGAATCTACCTTTATCCTCCATATTAACACTTAGGTTAGGTCATTTTCATACCTTGGGAAACCCACAACCTGGAACCACTCTGGCTGGGGGCAGTTTTTACAATCCTCATAAGAACATTCCTACTGGAATGGTGCCCAACCAACCTCTTATGAGTCAGTCTAGAGGAGGGTATTAAAATCCAAGAAAGGGACATGGTGCTTACCAGACCCCTAGATGGGATGCGATTCCCACTCCACAATTTTTCCAGGGATCTTAGGGCAAAATGTCGCAACCCCATCTCCCTTTTCTGTCCATGCTCAATCTGCTAGAGTTTTCCAAGGTAATGAATCACTAGAAAATTTGGGTCATTTTGCGACAACTATTTCGATGCTCTTGCGACATTATATCATGGATATTGTGACAAATCTTGAGTCTTTCAAATGTTGTTTCCTGTGACGCGGAAATTTCGATGAAATTGAATTAACATCGCAAGAGCGACGATCACATGGAACTTATCACAACTGCGACAAAAAAAGAAATATCGTCGCCAATACGACAATATAGGTAAACTAAGTGAAACCAACTGTTATTTTCGATTGCGATGACCACATGGTATGTAGAGACATAAAAATTTCATAGTTTATATAAAACATTCATCACAACATTTCTATTGTGCATCGCAATAACGACGACAACTTTTCATGGTTTATATAACAAATTCATCGCCTRATTTTTATTGTCGTCGCAATTGCGATGCCCACAGGGTATATAGCGAAGGACTGCTTTCRTGGTTTATATAACGAATTCGTTGCAACATTTCTATAGTGCATCACAATTGCAACCACAAATTCCGTGGTTTATATAGCAAATTCGTCACAACAATYCTATTGTGCATCGCAAGTGMGAYGAAAAATTTTCGTGGTTTATATAACAATTTCGTTGCAACAATTTTATTGTGCGTCGCAAGTGCGACGAAATTTTTTTCGTGGTTTATATAGCAATTTCATCGCAATTGCGACGACAACTATTTATTTAAAACAAAAAATTTAAATTTATTTTTGAGCAAAATAAATAAGATTTTATTTTTGAGCAATCTTGTGGGAATCTTTAAAATTAAGGGTTTATTGGGGCTTATGCCAAGTAGGTTTTGGTGTTTGCTAGTATATTGATGATGTCTTAGTGGTGCTTTTATAATTGGAATTAGAAACATTTTAGGGTTGGGTTACTAATATTAAGGCATGCCAATAGTCTATCCATGACAAATTTCAGTGGATACATAAATTGTTTGAAAAAATTTCAACGTTGGCCCCATTCGCAGGTCCCTCTTGTCGGTGTCTAGTCCTCGTGCAATTTTCATTCCTCGTTCATCGCTCCTCGTTCCTCATTATTTTTGTACAAAATATACTAATGGAATAAAATGTCCCACACAAAGACCAAATTAATATCCGCTACATAAGTCTTTTGTCTTTTTTCAACGACTTTGTAACGAATCTCAATTCTAAGAGATTCAAATAGGTAACAATCTTGATGAAATCTTATATGATCGTGATGGTATAAAAATGAAAGAGCTTCTCTTAGTTTCAAGAATAATTGATCCTCTACTGAACAAGGCCAACCACGTGAGTGTGGAAGCTCACATGGCCCCTCCCCTCCCCCTCTCATCACTCTCAATTGATCCCCAAAACCCAATCTATAAAATATAAAATAATCGAAAGCAACGTCCTATTAAGATTCATGCATAGAAACTACAAAAACAAAAATTAATGAAGGTACATGAAATTTTGTGTTTCTAAATGATATTTTTAGTCTACCACATACTTTACTATATTGATAACTATTTTCAGGTTTCAAATAATAATTACACAACATGTAACCTAAGATATAAAAACGTCGCATAAAACTTAAAAACATGTAATTAACACATGAGATTAAAAGTAAATTATTTTAAGAGAATAATTCATACAAATTAAAATATTATATAGTCACGTACCTAATCCAACCTCAACATCTGTGTAATCATCCTTATTCTCTATCTTGATCTTCTTCATTGAACTCCACATCTATATCATCATTTGGTTCTGAAATGATGTTGAAAGGATTGATGATGTCATCATCATCATCAACGTCATTTTCGAGCATATTTTCATTGACATCATCATCAAGAATTGAAATATTGTCTCCTACACCTAGATCACGATCTTCTTCGTCTTATTCATCTGCCGACCCTCCATTGTATTTTGGCTCTGTCTAATCTATTGAATCATCTTCTTCCTTTAAATGAGTATACTTAATTGACCTTCCTCTTGGATCATATCTAAAAACAAATGATCAATCCCTTTAACCTAGAACATTTGAGTAAAAGACCTATTCACATTGGCTTGGAAAAACATAGCAATCATTTCCTCTTTCATACATCGTTGTTTTAATCATTGAAATTCCATTGGCATGTTGAATAACAGTTCTTTCCTCATCACGTACATGCATTCGTAACCTATACCATTTGACATCGAACAAAAATAATTTGAAGGAATTAAAGTCACACTGAAGTATATCGTTTAAATACCCATAGTATCTATTTTCAGATTCTCAGGGATGTCTATCACTCCTAGAGGAAACATTAGTAACCTGGAATACTGCAGTTATCCCACTATCAGAAGTTTTCTTGGTTTCATCCAATTTTTTGATGCGAAATTTATGACCATTTCACCACATAGCCTTATGGTGTTTCAACTGCAATATGTCAGATATGTAAAAGATGCACTGTCAATTAATAAATTAACATATATTTATATAACTTCGAAAGTATCTGAAAAATATAGTACACATGTAGTCACATTAATATAATATAATATAACTGAATAAAATGGGTGAATTTTCTTACCTGTCCATCTTTCAAACCATATGCTATATCAATTTCCCTCTGCGTAACATTGGAATCTCCGTTATTACGAGATTCTCTAACCAATTCAGATAGTCATTGCCATGATAACTTACCTCCATTATGTTGTTTACATCTTTCAATCTATACATTCATTCAGTCAAGATTTTTTGCAATGTATAAATGCAGTGCATCCCACTCTAGAGCAATTGAATAAAAAAACATAATTCAGCAATATTAAATATTAGTTATAACGTACAATATGAAGGTAATTATGAATATTTATAATTTATGAAATAAATTATATTAATATGTTAATGAGTATGATCATATACACAAAAAATGGAACTTTATATGTATTATTAATATAAATTTTCACAATTATTAATATATTACCTCTCGTTTTTTTCATTCTACCTTTCCCCAACAGATGATCCCGATCTTCAAATTTTTTGATGGAGTTCACATCCCAAATACAATCCAATGCATGCATAGTTGGCATTGCTAATTTAGGAAGATACTGACTAATATACNGAATAAAAAAACATAATTCAGCAATATTAAATATTAGTTATAATGTACAATATGAAGGTAATTATGAATATTTATAATTTATGAAATAAATTATATTAATATGTTAATGAGTATGATCATATACACAAAAAATGGAACTTTATATGTATTATTAATATATTACCTCTCGTTTTTTTCATTCTACTTTTCCCCAACAGATGATCCCGATCTTCAAATTTTTTGATGGAGTTCACATCCCAAATACAATCCAATGCATGCATAGTTGGCGTTGCTAATTTAGGAAGATACTGACTAATATACACCATGGATTGATATACCATATATCCCTCCACCATAGAACCCTTAGGACGTGCTCTATGTCTAACCAATGCCTTCAATGATTTCAAGTGCCTCTCCACCATCCTCATTGACCTTGTGTGAACAGGTCCACAAATTTCAATCTCCTCAACTTGATGTATGAGGTAGTGTTCTTGTGCATTGAAAAATGTAGGAGGTATATACTTTTGCATTTCACACATTAGACGAGGAATTTCTCTCTTCCAATAATTTATATCATCTTCATGGATTTATTTCAATGAAAATAATTTACATGAGATCGTGACACAAGAAAATAACATGTTTCAACATAACATAATATAATATATTACATTACATTACAAGTAAAACACGTGTCATTAAGTACAACAATAATTTGAAAGAACATTTTGCATATAAATCACAACTACGTCTTACCTCATGTATTTTCCAATATCATATAAAACTTGTTTGTTGTTGTTGTCAAACTTGTTTGGGAGAGATAGTGGTAGAACATGCTGTAACAACAAAATGAATCGTTATTTGTTTTAACCAAAGTAGACAAGAAAAAATAAAAAAAACAAAAGATCTATAAGGCCAATATATATAAATATGTATACCAAAATTATTACCATAATGAAGGTATGCCAGTCATGTGTTTTTACCCCACCAAATTCACCTTTTGTCATTAAGATATTTTTATGTTTGAAGCAAAACCCGTGGGAAATTTAATTCTTTGAATGAACTCTTTTACATCATTGCTTTGTTTCTCTGTTAATAACCATGGAAGGTTATTTTGGTCTAGTACTCCATATGATCTATTTGAATATCAGATCACACTTCACATTGCATGATTGGCTTCCTGAATGTCAGTACAAATTTTGACAATTTTTTCTTTGTCCCTCGTACCATCTATGATTTTCCATAACGTTTCAGTCACATTCTTCCCGATATGCATTGTATCAAACAAATGAGATATTTTTAGCTCCTTATAGTAGGGAAACCTCATGAAGTGAGTGGGATAAGATTTTATTTCTCGTGGAAGCCCATTATTAATACCTTCATGATGATTATGGCCTTCATGAAGCCTAAAAGAAATCACTTAAATAATTATCAAATATGGTAAAATAAATTCAATGATTAAAATAAATATTCAAAACATTACATGATCTAAGATACATTATGAAATCGAGTACCTTGACGATTTATATTATATTCCAACCTCCATAGGTGAGGTGTCATTCTTCGTGGTTTTAAACCAGTCTCTTCTTTCCCATTGAAAAGATTTTTTTCAGTAGTACGATACCTATGGCTCTTAGGAAGAAGGTGCCTATACTCATCAAACACCATCTTTCCTAAACTTTTTTAATGACGATACTTCATCTTAGGGCCACAAATTTACCCTTTGTTTGAAGACCTGCAACAAATGGATTAATGTCAATTATACGATGAGATTATTTAAAAATTAAACATGTGCCATGATAACATTAAAATATTATATAGTATTAAATAGAAATATTAGAATGCTACATACCGCAAAAATGTGTTAGTTCAGGGGCATCATGAATTGTCCATAAAAGTATTCCACATAATTTAAATTTCTTCTCC
>JASDQU010739545.1:165149-176105 GCA_032191745.1 Picea mariana | reverse complement strand
TGTATGCTCTGCTGTCAATTGAAGTCGTTTGTATCTATTCTAAACAGGAGCTGTTTTTCATATTCAGTTTTAAACACAATCACATTGCAATTCGACTTGGTTATAATGTATATGATATGATTGGAAACAATTGTGATATGGTTAACTGTTACGGTTTTATGTCCCATATGACTTTCGACCAACAGGAACACAATTCGGATTATTTTCAATGTGATTCTGTACGCATTCACCCAAATCGTAAATAGACTCAATTCATAATGGTTATACCCAACCGGTTAATTCGCATTGGTTTGCTCGACTATGTTATCAGTTGGACTCATATTGCAATGAATAAGCTGTTTGAATTTGATTTGAAGGATGAAATTGACTGTATCTAGATTCACGATTTGTTTCTATAATTAAACTCAGTCGTGCCCAGTTTATAAGTATCACTTCTATTGATTTTATTAAGATTGCGATCATGATTTATCAATCCTGTCTGTTGACTGTGCAAGGATCAATCACAAATTTGATTGGGTCGATGTTGTTGAGTATGATTTCGTTTACACATAATCGGAACAGTCTATCCATCTTTACATTCGATTAAACGATTTGAATCTTTTGTTATATCATCATAGCTATAACGAGTGGATGATGGTTGTTTTGGATTAGAGCGTATCACATATGATATGACTCATTCTTGATTTCATTTGGATATGAAACAACCTTGTTGTTGTTTGACCCGATTTGATGGTAACTGAAAAACAGAGTATTCTTACCCCTGTTTTCGATTGAATTACTTTTGATTTTGTTTAATTTTGAATGATAAAATCATTTGAATCATTAGTGATTCGTTTTTAATGTTTAATAGAAGAAAATTGGATTTGATTCTTTTAAAGATTTGAWTTGAGTTCTATTCTGATCCTGTATGTTATTTTAGACTAGCTACAGAATCAGATGATTCTGTAGCTAAGTCTGCAGAATTAGATTTTTATTGTTTTGTTAATTAAATATCTTATTAACTTGTTATTTTTGGTATATTGTAGATGAATTCAAAATTTCAGTGGATCTGAGGAGCAKTTAGGAGATATTTGAGATATTTTACTTGCATTTTGATTTCCTAGTTTAGTTGATTTTGGGAATATCTTCCCAGATTATGTAAACAGTTTGATACTATCCACAGGGAGGTTTTACCCTRTGTGAAGACTTATATATACTTATTATTTTTTTGTAATAATCATCCTCATTCATGGGAGAACAAGGATATGGAATTTTAATACAAATTGAGGCAAAATTTGATGTTCTGTTACAACTTTAGCTTTTAATGATATCAATATTTTGTTTCATGTTATGTGTATCAATTTGTATTTGGTTAACGACTACTTTAGGTATCTTAATCATGTGCAAATGATATAATTCAATCACTATAATCCATATCTGATTTCTTCTAGCATTTGAAAGACATAGCAATTTCTTGATTCCATTTGTGAAGCACATATTTCTCTTCTTCATTGATTGGATCATTAAGTATAAGTTTTTGCATAACAGGTTTCCCTTATTGCAGAGGTTTATAAATCTTATAATTGTTATGATATTTTATGTCTTGTTTGTCCTGTAAATAAACTTAAAGAGCAGCCCAGCCTATCATTTACGAAAAGCTTCTGGACCAACCGGTGTGAGTTTACTTCCTCCGACCAGCTTCGAAGTCTTCACACACAAGACAAACTTGCAACGTTTCCAGGTCAGTTTTTCATTTATTTGTTTAGTGTATTTGTTAGTATTTTTAGTTAGATATATATGTTTAGTATATTAGATTGTTTAATTTCAGTAAGTTTTATTTCTTATTTATAAAAAATCAACAAAAACATATTTCGCTGCCTTAGGGCAGAATATAATGAGTTTTGCAGGTTTTAATTAAATATGTAGGTTGTTTATAGTGTACATTTTGTGAATAAGTAATATTGCAGCTAGTAATTAGATAGTTGATTTGAGTTATTATAATATTAATTAGTAGATTGTATATAGAATAGTTAGTAGTTTAGTTTAGTTTTATTTTAATTTGTTTAGTTAGTTTAGTTTGTTTTATTAGTTTTAGTTAGTTTAGTTAGTTTTAATTATTTTAGTTAGATTAGTTAGTTTAGATTAGTTTCTCTTTAGTTCTCTTAAATACCTTAGAGCGGCCAACGGAGCCGCTAAACCCGTCAGGGTGGTTCATTCCAAACAGCTTGGGTTATTAGACAACCCCGAACCGGTTCCACTCTCTCAGTTGACAGATGGTCAGTTTCACCCGTCAACAAATGGCGCTAGAAGGAGGGCCCAAACTTAATTAATGGAACGAGGCGGTCGCAAGACTCCTCCACCCCCTAATCACTCACCTATAGTGACTAGAATCCGTTCACTTGATAATATTCCCCTTCAAACAAAAACTACTTCAACCGAATATCCTCAGATCACAGTTGAGCCAACAACCCCTAATCCTACACATGGTGACCTACAAGAGATTGTATGCCAATCTCTTATCAAAACACACATTGCCTTAGCTCGTCTTAGGCAACCAAACCGTCTGTGGGGTCAACCTTTGAACTTCTCTGATATCAGAGAACAATTAGGTGACACTAACCTCACTGTGAATCCTTCAGATCCAATCATAAATCCTGCTGCAGGAGGATCTGGGATACCTCCTTCACCACCTCCCTCATCTCCTTCCTCTTCTGGAGGAGATTCTTCTGACGAAGGTAATTCACCTTCTCATCCTTCCACACCCACTAGCCCTATGGAAAATCAGAGCAACCCTGCTAGACCCTGGCTTGATCAGGATGCTATAGCTGTACCTAGAGCCCAACACCCTTTACCTAAGCACCTGGAGAAATGGCTTCCCAAGTTTGATCCCGATTCAAAATAAATAGCTGAAGATCATATCAAAAAAATTATGTTAGCCATTAGACTCCGCAATGTTGAACATGAAGACGTTGTCTGTAGGTTGTTCCCTTACACTTTCGAGGGTAATGCATCCACATGGTACTTTTCCCAACAGCCACACACCATCGTGTCTTGGGAAATTTTTGAGTCATGCTTTTTAGAAAAGTTTAGAGACGGTAAACCTTCGGAAGTCTTGGTCATGGATCTTTCTAGCTTAAGAATGAACCCAAAAGAAAAAGTTAAAGACTTTAATCAAAGATTCTTAACACTTAAAAACTGAATCCCTGTAGATTCTATGCCTGCTGAAAGTCTTATAATAGCTTATTACACTAAAGCTCTACATCAAAGTATAGCTATATGGGTTAAATGATCAAAGAAAGGTACGTTGTTAGAAGCCTTCGAAGAGGCCACCCAGATTGAAAAAGACATACTTAGCCTTAAGGACTCTTCCAGCAATGAAACAAAGGCTAGTTCTGCTCCCAAAAAGAAGATTGAAATTCTCTCCAGACCCACCCAAAATAAAACACAACCTGAAAACTCTGATTTGGAAAATTTAACTAAAGTTGTTCAAAAACTATCAAATGAAGTTACAGACTTAAAAAGGTCAACTGAAGAGGCTTCCTCAAGTAAAGAACCCTACAAACCTCCTTTCTGGAAACCTTTTCCTACCAATCGACCTAATCCAACCACTGAGGGCCTTAATCTAGAAAGTCTGCAATGTGCTCTTCAAACAATTCTAGAAGCCCAAGATAACTTGATACCCCCTGATATTCCTCAGGAAGTAGTTGAGCAAGAAGCGGTTCAAGAAGAAGAGTCTTCTCCAAACATTTTTGGACACTTCTTGGATAGCCTCTTTCAAGCTAACTTCGAGATTGTTCACCCTTATAACACTAGGAGTAAGATAGAAAAACCTTCTACCGAGAACCCTACAACTCCACCTCCAAATCTTTCTAAATCAGCTGAGACTAAACAAAGTAATGTGAACCGCAACTTAGATTATGATGTTGTTGAAGATCTTAAAAATTTAAGGGCTAACATTTCTATTTATGAGTTATTGAAGTTTCCATTTTTGTTACAAAAGATGTTGCAAAATATTTCAGAGAATGGCAAGAATGATAATTCAAATGGTAACAAGGTTGTGCAAAGAAAAGTTCCTTAGAAGACTTCCACTAAAAATAATCCTGATCCTCAAGAGAAAGGAAGCCTTCCTATAGCCCCTGTAAATAATGTAAATAATGTGGATAAAGTAGCATTAGAGAATGTGAGTAAGAAGCCACAAGTTATTTCTCCTAGCACTCGCAAGAATGTACCTCCTTTTCTTTTAACTTTCGAGATTTTCAACAGAAATGTGCATAATTGTATGGTGGACTCAGGAGCGTCATCCAATGTGATGCCTTGGTCCGTCTGCCAAAAGATTAACGCTGAAGTAGAACCATCTACTTTAAAAATCATACAACTTGATCGGACAAATGTTAAAGTAATAGGCGAACTAAAAAATGTTTTGATTAGATTATCGTCTAACCCAAAGATTCATCAAGTTATTGATATAATCGTTGTGGATATTCCAGAAGTGTATGGTCTATTTTTGAGCAGGGACTGGTCGGAGCAGCTACATGATTACTTCACAACGGATTGGTCTCACTTATGGCTCCCAGAGAACGATAAGACCAACAAGATTAAAGTGAATCATGAGCGTTACCTTAAATTCACGGTCATAGATTTAAATGATCCAAATGAACCATATACACCTCCTACCGATTCACCTGAAGTCCAAGGGATGGACACCTTCTTCAAAAATTTGATGGCCGATGCTTCACCTATCAACAATCCAGAACAACAGCCCGAGATCATAGCATATGTGCAACCAACAGCTTCTATGCAACAATCCCATGAGCCCAATGGAAATCAAATTTGGTCTCTATATTTCGACGGTTCTAAGTCTAAAGAAGGAGCTAGTGCAAGCTTCATCATTATCGATCCGGCAGGTAACAAGACATTAATGGCTTGTAGACTAGAATTTGAATGTACTAACAATACTGTAGAATACGAGGCTTTGCTGCAAGGTCTCAGAAAATCTCTGGACATGAACATTCAAAATCTGGTTGTATTTGGCGACTCTAAAATAATGGTTAGACAGGTAAGATATTCTATACACTGTCTTTCCCCGCATCTCAAAAGATACCAGTCTGAGGTATGGAGTTTGATGAACAAATTTTTTGCATTCAATATAAATTCCATTCCTAGATCAAATAATGCTGAAGCAGATTTATTAGCTAATGTTGCTTCTAAACTTCTTCCTGCAGAAGGCTTATCCCCAAACGCATTCTCTGTGGAGCTATTGTTTCGACAATTTGTTCCTGACAATATCACTAACTGGAGAGTATTTGACGATGATCAGCAAATCATTGACTTTCTGCATATGGAAGAAACCTTTCAAGGTGTGGTGATAGATGAAAGCACGCATGACGACAATTTGCACGACTTTACGGTAATACCTGATCCGAAATCTCTTGAGGTACTATCAGATATGGTAAACGCGATACCCAAATCCATAGTTAAATTAGAAAAGTTTTATGATTTTGAAGATAAATTTAAAAAGACGGTCAATTGTAAAACCAATAGTTCTTCGTTGTCTTTTGAAAAAGTCAATTTAGGAACTAGTGAAAATCCTCAATCCATTAATCTAGGCTTGGGATGTTCTAGACAAGAAAAGGTTGCATTCATAAAATTATTCAAAGAATTTAAAGATGTCTTTGCGTGGACGTATGTTGATCTCAAAACTTTTGATCCTAATATCATACAGCATGTCATTCCGATGAAGCCTCAAACCTTACCCTTCCAACAGAAGTTGAGGAAAATGCATCCTAAACTGGAACAGACCATTAAAAAAGAATTGAATAAACTCCTAAGTGCTAAAATAATTTTTCCTGTTAGGCACACTCAATGGGTGTCCAAACTTGTCCCAGTGCAGAAGAAAAACGGGGAAATCCGACTCTGTTTCGATTTCCAAAACCTCAATGGAGCGTCTGACAAAGATAACTATCTTGTCCTTCCCATGGAACAGATCCTTCAACAGGTATCTGGTTCTGAGAGGCTATCCTTACAGGATGGTTTCTCTAGATACAACCAAGTCCTGATGTCTTCGCCAGACCAACTGAAAACTACCTTCTGTACCCCGTGGGGCACTTATGCTTATTGCAAAATGCCCTTTGGATTGATTAACACCAGTGCTAACTTTCAGAGAGCAATGGACATTGCTTTTCGAGGCTTAATAAATCAGTCCATCGTAGTTTACTTAGATGATGTGACTATATTTTCAAAAAACAAAGACGATCATCTAACTCACTTATGAGCCGTTCTGCTACGATGTCGTAAATACATCTCCTTAAACCCTAAGAAGTCCATCTTCACAGTAGAATAGGGTAAACTTCTAGGATTCATTATGTCTAGTGATGGGATGATTATTGATCCCGAAATGACTCAAGTCATCACCAAACTTCCCCCCACCTACATCCAAGAAATCCATGCAGTCTTTCTTAGGCCAAGTTAACTTCGTGAGAAGATTTGTCCCCAGCTTCTCCGAAATGGTCAGACCCTTGCAGAACCTAATTAAGAAAGACACCCAATATCACTGGGGATTCCCAGAAAACCAAGCTTTTAATGCCATAAAGAAGGCCATAATTGACGCTCCGTCTCTCATGAGCCCTGACTTCTCTCAAGATTTTACACTCTATACTTTTGCCTCTGATCGTTCCTATGCCGCCATATTAACTCAGAAGAATGCCGATAACAATGAAGTACCCATCGCCTTCATGAGCTCTGCTTTCAAAGGTGATGAACTTAACTACCCTGCGGTCGATCGGCAAGCCTACATTGTTTTCAAAGCAATTAAGCATTTCCGATCCTATCTTTTGAAGTTAAGGATGAAAGTCATTGTCCCCTACCCTACCGTGAGGAACTTATTAGTGCAGAAGGAGTTAGGAGAGAGAGAGCCAACTGGGTCACCTCCTTGCAGGAGTATGACTTGGAAATCACCCCAGCTCAGATCGTGAGAGGCCAAGGGTTGTGTAAGTTGGTTGTTGATTCAGAAACTAGACAACAAGAAGATAGTGATAAGTCAAACCTAGGACAAAGCGATGAAAGCCTAATCTGTTGCACGCAAAACCTTGTTAGTCCTTGGTACGACGATATAAGATTCTGTCTTGAACATGGATCAGTTCCCCGTCACCTTGACCCCGCTAAAAGAAGAGCGCTGAGACTGAAGTCTGCCTCCTTTCATCTAGTGAACGGTATACTGTTTCGTCAGAGTTTTGACGGCGTACTGATGCATTGTCTTGAAAAGGATGAAGCAGAAAAAGTCTTGTTTGAGTTGCATGCAGGAGAAGCTGGTGGTCACTTCAGTGGTGACACCACTTCTCATAAGGTTATGAGAGCCGGTTACTACTGGCCCACGCTTTTTAGGGACGCCCATGCCTTGTGTCGTAAATGTATCATCTGTCAGAAAGCATCAGGGCGGTTGCAAAAACCAGCCTTCCCCTTGCAACCCGTTTCAATGGATTTTCCTTTCCAGCAATGGGGCCTTGATATCATAGGTCCTATTAACCCTCCATCCTCGCAACAACACAAGTATATTGTGACAGCCATAGACTACTTTACTCGATGGTCTGAAGCTGCTGCGCTAAGAACTGTCAACACCAATCAGGTAATTTCCTTACTAAATTCGAATGTCATCACTCGTTTGGGTATCCCTGATTGTCTGGTCTTTGATAACGCTTCATACTTTTCTTCTCTTGAGATGACCGAGTTCACTTTGGAAAAAGGAATTAAGTTGAAGTATTCTGCTAGTTACTACCCCCAGGGCAACGGCTTAGCAGAATCAACAAACAAGAACTTGATCAAAATAATGAAGAGAACTGTGTCTGAAAATCACAAGAATTGGCACAACGCACTACTGAACGCACTATGGGATGATAGGGTAACACCCAAAGCTGCTATAGGTAACTCCCCCTTTTTTCTTGTTTATGGTAGAGAAGCTATTCTTCCACCTCACATTCTTCTTCCTTCACTTCAGTTGTCACAAAAAGTCCAAGAAGAAGATTGCCCCCCTTTAGAAAGACGCATTAATGCTTTGATGAAGCTAGAAGAGGTAAGATCCCAAGCTAAGCGTAAGTTAGATCAACACCAACAATTGATTAAAATATGGTTCGATTCTAATTCTGCTTCTAATAGGAATTTTGAAGTAGGTGATCTTGTCTTGAAGTGGGATAAACCGCACGAGGGAAAGGGTGAGCACACCAAATTTCAAAACTTATGGCTTGGACCATTTTTAATTGCTGAAAAGTTGGGTCCTAGTTCTTTTCGATTGCAGAATCTCGAAGGGCAGCTTGACACCTACCCAGTGAATTTCCAAGCCCTGAAAAGATACTTTGCTTGATAACTACCCTTGTATATTATGTAAATATTTCGTTTTTGTTTGCATTTTTCGTTGGCTTTCTGTTTTGATTTTGATTTGAATTGATCAGTTTTTTGTGTTTTTTGAAAAATACACATACCTGTATACTGAGCTATTCAGACAAAGAGGATTAGAGATTTTCTTCGCTTAAATAACTTCTGAAAAATATGTACAAACATCAATGATAGATTGTTGAAATCTATAATCTGTGTTGGAAAATTCTGTTGTTTGAAAGAAGTTTACTGATTTCAATCTCTGAGCAAAGTTTGTCATGATCATCTATTATCTTTTTACGCTGTCCCATTTCCGTAAGGGAATGACTCAAAAAATATGTCTCCCTATCGTAAGAAGTTGTTTTATAAATAAAACATCTCCGAGGATGAATAAAGGACAGTGTTAAAAAAAATTATGATGAGGTCTGAAACTAATATGTTAAAATATGTTAAAATTTTCAGTGTCACCCCGCTCAGCTGTATACCTTTGAAAAAAAAAATAAAAAATGAATAAGAGTTGTGGGAAGTGTTTGTAAACCCGCTGGGATGCTGAACAGGTCCGCTGGTAGCGGGTAAATGCAAGCATGACGCCAAGGCAACTTCGCCGGGGTACTGAACAGGCCCGCTGGCAGTGAAGCAATGTCGGGTATATGAAAATTTGTAAAAAAAAAAAGAAACCTCTTTAATGTCCTTTATTCTGATACAAAACTTCTTAATAGGATACAGATATCAGAGTGGGTTAAATGGCAACCCTGTCGAGGCTATGGATGCCTGCTGGCAGCAGTGGCCATGCCAATAGTATTGGAGATTTTATCTTTAATATCGTGACTTGCTGATCTTAAGACTGTCATTGGTTTTCATCTTTTAAAACGCTGCTGGAAAAAATGATTAATGACGATGTTAGTACGATTTTCTGGTTGTTATTTTTGAGTTTGAAATTTTCTTTGCTGTCCTAATCTGAATTTGCTTCTTTTGACAGAGATAACTGCTTCTACCAGTGTGTCACCATTGTTGGCAGCCAACTCACTTTTTCCTATCGTCTATAAGCTGCCTTCACCTATGTCTTGCAAACATAGAAGTTTTGTCGCAATTTCGAATAAACGACACTTTCATTGCTTGCGACAGTTACACATTTATTTTTCGTCAAGTTTTCACGACTGTAAGCGTGAAAACTTCTCCGTTTGAAGTCTCATTTGCGATCACTATCTGAAATGTCGTCATCTTTTTATTGATATTTTCTATGGCACTTACCTTTGGTTCATCGTTATGTGACTGAAAATATTTTTAAACTATACCCATCTGGACATTCTTACTTTGATTGCATAACTTGATTTTATTAAACTTATGAGGCATTGAGCATGTGGGTTTATACTTGATTTATGAAATGGATAAGGGTCATGTTTTATTTTTGTTTTTGAAGTGATCCTTGTGATAATATTTTTATGGCTCTTGACTTGTTAATTTTATAAATATCAATTGGTGCAATGGTTTAAACATTTATACAATGGCGCATTGTTTTGGTTTCACGTTGAATGGTAATGGTTTTAAAAACTATAGTTGATGGCGCGTTGGTATGAATCTCACCATTTGTTTCTTTTGTTGGCCAAACGATATGGTTTTGAACCATGTTATGATTGATTGAATAGATGTGGGACTTGGCGGTTGTACTGTGCCATAACTATTATGCATGGTGGTAAATGACTCCACCACCCTCGCATGTGCACAATAATGCTTCCCGTTTGATCGTTCATTGTGGTTAGACCGAATGACTCTGCTTCTATATGTTGGCGATTTCAAACCAAACCCTCACCATGTTCTTGCACCATGGCTCCATTCGTAAGGGATGAACCCAATGGCAGTCAGGCTCTGTTGATGTTGGACAGTGCCCGTAGTGACCTTGAAGACAATGGGTGGCTTCCATTTATACAGAAATTTGAGGGTTTTAACATCTGTGTTGCTAGACAATTCGCAATGACCTTTGATGGCTGTCGAGCCAAGGTCGGCGATGTTCAATTGGAAATTGACGAGCAGTTTATCAGTCTTGCTACGGGTTTTCCTGCCACGGGACAACGATGGTCCAAGAATTGCAAAGTAGAGGAGGTCCCTTGGACACTGCTCTTCCAGTCGTGTAAGGTTAGCTCCTGTGATAAAGGTTTTCCCATGACCATGCTGAAACAACATTGGCATGATTTATTGATGATAATCAAACAGTTTATCACCTGCGAAGGCCAATACGGGTTTGTTTTCTTACACCACCTTCGTTTGATTATGGTTTTTATGGGTTGTCAGCTCAATATGCCTTATTATTTGCATAGAAGCCTGTTTAAAATGTCAAAGAAGTACAAAAGGAACCAGGCTGATAGTAGCCTTTTTCATTATGGGTTGGTTAAGATTATTGTGGTCTGTCATTTGGGTTTACGCGGAGATTGTTGGAACAATTTCCTTGCTCGGAATGACTTTGAGGATTTGAACCCTCCACAGGTTGACAAACTTGTGGTGAGAGAGGACAAGACTGTACCACCGATACCCTACAACATCATGCTACCTAAACTCTTGCCCGACTCACCCATCGACCTACCCCACTCTGTGACTAAGGGTGTTGAGACTGTTAAG
>JASDQU010739545.1:116309-130317 GCA_032191745.1 Picea mariana | reverse complement strand
TTAAAGTGATAGTAAAGAAAGAAAGGGAAAATACCGACAAGCAAAAACCAAGAAAAATAATTCTGGCTTAAAGAGCAGATTGCAAAGTGTCAAATTAAAGAATCACACAATGGAAATTGTAAAAACAATGACTCTCACGCTTGTCTAAAAACCATAAGAGAACAATTTTTTTTTTTATATTTTTTCTGTCAACTTTTAACTGAGAAAAAGCAGGCTAAGGGTAAGATGAATCCTAAGCTACTGACTATTGAAACTTAGATTCAAACACCTGAGAGGAATAATTCTTATCAAAGGAGGGTATGACTTCCCCACCCTGAACAAAAAGTAGCCTGTACAAGCACGTGACTGTCACTCAAACAACACACATGTGAACGCGTACTGAACAGAGACAGAGGGCGTGTACACGCGGGCTGACCTTGTACAGGCCGCGTGTATATCTAAACTCTAAGGAAAAATATGAAAAAAAAAAGAACAGACCAGGAAGAGACCTCTGGTATTGATAAACAGGATCCCTTGAAGGCTTGGATACTCTTTCTAATAGAAAAACAAATAATGCAAGAAAAAATAATAAGGCAAAAAAAATCTGAGATAGGACTGTTAGCAAACAAGACTCAGACAGAATTCCAGAAAATCCCCTRAGAATGTGTGATTCTAATAGGGAAGAGGAGGACTGCCTCTACRGTTCTCTGAATTCCTACACACTACTGCTATCTCTACAGCTAGCGTTCACACACGGGCTGTAAGAGGATAGGGCGCGGGTACATGCGTTCAAGCCTTATGCAGTCGGCATGTACCTCTGTGTGTCCCGAAAAACACAGTCAAGSAAAAGTCAGGTAAAGATGGTATGGAAAACCAGACTCCCTGCTAGCTCAGACCTTACAAAAATGAAAATAAAAGACAGGCAAGGAAAACAAAACTTGTCTTTAAACTACCCAAAAACTAAATAAAAATTCCAGGAACCCTAAAGAGTATTCTCCCCAGTATGGTCGCCAAGTCTGTTGTTGGGAAAAACACACTACAGACTAGCAAATAGAGCTCAGACTTTGCATGCAGATTTGACTGAATAGAAATTACTTTCTACCTACATCCCTAGATTTAAATCCCCTTTTCTCAGTAAATGCATGGAAATATCCACCTACCTTATTACCGGTGGTCAATGTTGATCCTCCGTTGTGCTTGATTACTTGTTCACAATGCTCCTTCCAAAGATGACCTGCACTCAAGACAAACAACAACTATGCATGCATGCTACTTCTATACTCACGGGTTAGAAATCAAACATAAACTAATCAAACCATAGAAAGTTCATGAATTGGGATGGGAAAATCATTCTCTTTATTACTTAAAGTGAGTCAACTTACAAAAGTTGAGACCGACCACTGCTCCTTAAACCTGATCCTGGGCTCCTCTTCTTCTATCCTTCAACTGCTTTGCTTTAAATCTCCTTTGGCATGAGGAAAGGTTAAAGGGTTGGGACAATGGAGTATGTAAATGGGCAGAGTTTCTTTGCTATATTTTTTCCTTCTCCAAATGGTACCCCTACCCCTTCTTTTATAGGTTAGAAGGAGCTAGGTTTTTGGACGAATCCTCGACCATGCATGGCTGGGAGTTTCAGTTAACTCACCCATAGATTTTTGTTCCATCGACAACTTTCCTTTTTTCGTTCTTTCGTAGGTACACACAGGCTATTGTGAGTCAGCCAGCGTGTACACGCATGCAGTAATGGGTTAGGGCGCGTGGGCCTTTACTCAAGAGGATTTTCAAAGAGTTGTTTAGCAGAGTTTTGGAAAACAAGGGATATGAGTTGGCATGATGCCAGGTAAGCATGTGTGGTGCAATTTAGGGTTATAACATATATGATCAAGCCAAATAACCACTAGGGGCATGCAAGTTCAAACCCACGTTGCATGGTCCCTATATTGTGCGACGTGTCTTAGAAAAAGGAGCTTATGAATTAGAAGATTATGAAGGGAACATGTTGGATGAGCCCGGAAATGGGCTCTATTTGAAAAGATATTATGCTTGAGATCCAAGATTTGGCATAAATATTTGTATACTAATGTAATTTAGTGTATATATCTTTTCCCTTTATTTTATCTTCATCTTGCATATAGAGTTTTCCCTTGGTTGGAATATGTCAACGAAGTCTTCGGTCTACTTAGGATTCTCAGATGGGGCCATTCATCATACACACAACTTGGCTTCCGCCTCTTGGTTTGTGTAATAACCTGAGCATCTACTGGTGTCTTTAAGTGGCATATGCCTAGGGACATCCATGAATAATGTGGCTGAATATAGCACTGTTATAAAACTTTTGCATGATACCATTTCACATGGTATTCGCTCTTTATAGATTCTCCTAGACTCCTAGTTAGTAGTATGTCAGTTGAAAGACAGTTACCGTGTGTGTGACCCTACTTTACTTCGACGATTCCTACGGATACAAATTTTAGAACGAAAATTTGATTTTATTACTTATCATCACATACCTAGAAGTTCTGATTATGTATCTGATGCATATGCTAATTTTGTTTTAGATTAGCATTTGTCACATAAATAAAGCAGAGAAAACACTTTCATCAATGTCTACATTGTAACATAAGTGAAGCTGAAGAACCATGTTTTTATATATATTTAAAAGAATATGATGTTTATAGTATAAAATTGGGGATGACACCCTCAATATACATATACAACTGATCATACAATACTCATGACATTTATGCCTATGCTTCCTGATGAGTGTCATGATAGAAAACTATGGCATTAGCGATATGCCAAAAGAGTTGTACCTAGGCGCGGGACATACCTACCACCTTCCATTGCATAAACTCCTGAATATCCTCAAACTGAACCATAGGAATCCTATGTGTCAAATGAGATAGGTTTCCTTGGATGTTTTGAAGGTCTCTCTCCGCATCCCCTCCCATTGCCTCATTTCCCCGGTGCCTCCGATGATGTCGTGGAAGTACATCCGACCATCATGGACCTACATATGCATCACATACATTTTTAATTAGTACTTAACATCATCCAAAAAACATTTTGTTTTCCTATACAAAAATACAAAAAACGAAATATTTAAAAAACTTTGACATACCTATGTCTTTGTAGGCGGACCGTGCTGGTAATGGCATGTTAGGATCCCCTCTGAAGTCAATCCACACATAAGGGTAGTCATCTAGAGCTATCACCTACCATCTACACTAGAAGAAGAAGTCATTGTTTTAGGGTGTTGGCACCCTACCTCCCCCTTGTTGCCTCGTCACCTCGGTCCACCGTGAAATGGATGGATCGCGGAGTCCACATGAAATATTTTCAACTCTAGGTCCCAAGCCTAGAACCCACTAGAAGAAAAAGCGACAAAGGATATAAGAGAACTCGAAGTTCCTTTTACTACACTATTTTCATTCTATAGTTGACTCTTCATGTTGGCCAATAGTGAGGTGCACCAATCGTACATCATGGGTCTCAAGAACTCCACTAAGTAGAAAATAATTGGCCTCGATGCTTGCTGCAAAGAGGCTGATCCTGTGATCCATGTCAAAACAAGGACAACAATCTTTAGACTTAGATTGTTTATCGCTCAAATGGGGAGCTGGCTCCCGACCTTCTTGGTCCCTGTAATGCAATGAGAAACTATGTATTTCTTTGTTTTCATGCCACTCCCATCTTCCTGGGATTTGAAGTTGACCACCTCACCTCGACATGAAAATACCGTCAAGAAAAAAATGTCCTTGACTTCAATCCTTAATGGTTGTCCATCAAGGTTGAAGCTCTCACTATCTCGATCCAAGTATTCCACGAGAAACTTGAGCAACCTCACTTGGGCCTTCATACCTTTGAGAGCCAAAAAATTGTATAGACCAAAATTTTTTAAGGCCATTTGGGCCCCTGCATCTCTCTCCACTACAACATCTACCTCCTCATGTTCTCTTTCTCTCCACTCTAGCACCATCCTAGAAGAGACAAACCCTTTTTTAAGTTAGAAACCTCTAAAAAACATTTTTCACGGACATAGACACGAGTTGTAGTGTACACAGTCGTGTATAGGGCTTCTTATATGTTGGTTCTTTTTTGAACAACTGTGTATAAGCTTGCGTATATGCAATCCAATGAACTGTATCCCGCATACACCTAAGTTTTCAAATTGCGTCGTAAATAACTTAAAAAATGGAACCTAATTACAAAATCTAATCCATTGAAAATAAAGATGAGAGAAAGATGAGTCACCTGGTCTAGATGGTCGTGGATTCTATCACTCATAGCTCACGCAATCACCAGTTGAAGTTTGAAGGTAATTTTGTCCAAAATCCACTATTTGGGTAAAAAATACAAATGGTATAGTAAATTTGTTTTTTTTTTTACTATTTATAGCAATTTTTTACCCACTTTGCATAGTTTTGTCCAATATTTTGGCCTAATGGACTAATAAAACAATGGATGGAGTTGGTTTTTGTAGTTTTATACAGGGATTCTTATGGTTTTCAGTGCCATGTTTCATGTTCGTAAATTTGGACAGGTATTTTTGTTACCCAACATATAGGATAGGTATCCAATACATCATGCACATTTTCATCGTCCTATGACTGTCACTCATATGCCTTAGGTACGAACCCATTTTTTAGCGACACAAAACCTTCTATCTACAAATAGAAGTGTTGTTATCGAATGGTAGAGACTTACCAAACATGGGTACCCTAGATAGATCCTCTTCTTCATTCGGTGCCCATGCAGAAATTTTTATCTGTAGGACTGGGAGTCGCTTATAGATAATACATGAATTTATGTTGAACCTCATTTCTTACTCATAAACATGCTAACCTATACCTAGAGGACTCCCAAGCGATTTTTATTTAATGTCTTTTCCGTCTTGTTTCAAAAAGCAAAAATATTTCCGAGTGAACTTGTCTCTTTCACACTCATAAATTGGATTTGAAAGGACGTCTATTTGGTGCAAGTTTATCCATTTTTCAAACCAAGTAGACTAAGATTACAAAAAATGAATTTTTTTGGCATCAAGTTGTAATTGCATCTCATGCCCTTGCTTGTAGTATTGAGCCTATATTCGGTTCTCACTTTTGAGTTATAAGCCTCTCACCTCAGTGGTTTGCATCATCAACCAAGCAAAGCCTTGTTTATATCCTTCACAGCTTGACACCCTATTCCCAGGAGGAAACATTCCCCCGAGTGTCCATCTCCCACATGCACCTCCTTGCATTGAGCATAGGTATTTTCCACTACTGGAACTAGTTTTTCTTACTTGCATCACTCATTTCCTCCTCTATATCATAGCATTCATATGACTATGAAAAAAAAACAGATGGGTAGGAAGGGAATATTATCTTATATTGGCAGTAGTCATGTCACCTTTGAACATATCACAAATTTTTTTAGTCCACTTGTCATGAAAATTTTGGTTTTAGCATGAACTTAGGAAGCTGAGCTCATTACAGAGAGTTTACTACCCTGACTGGTTACTCTTCCATTCCTTATGGAGAGTTTGCTTGATGTGTCCTACATCTCAAAGTTTCATCATTGAGTCTATGCTTCCAGAGTCTTCCATATGTCTCATGCTCTTGTTCAAAGGATGTCTGTAAACCTGTGTCAACCATTCCTCATAAATCTTGACTTTGCATGTCAATCATACCCTCAGTGTGTCTTATAATTACATGACTTTGTAGTCCTATTGTGCACCCTAGTCGTACTTTCCTCATTGGTAGGTAACCTTGAACCCAACAATCGACATTTCATCATTGGTCGCTGACTAGGTGGCTTCCCTTGTGTTCGACGGTAAGACATATATTCACACATTAGGATTCATGTAGTGTCTTGGATTCCATTATCCCTATTGGTGGTTTCCTTGCCTTTGTCAATATTTTTCCTTATTGGATGCTATTCATAGGGTATTTTTCGTGTATCACTTGCATCTGGCACACGCAAAAGACGTACAGGGTCATTGGTTCGTGCACATGTTTTTCATCCGATTTCCTCCAAATCGTCAAGCTCTTTCTTTGTACCTCATGATGAATGATGAGATATTCCTTAATGTTGTCCTTTCAGTGGGTCTCCTTCCATCGAATTTAGCTTATCTATTATGGAGACGAGACCTAGATTCCTATGAGTACCTAGAGGCTTGCAGTTATTAGTGGCAGGATCCCTCGCCATCGACAATTGGGAATACATCAATGTCTCCTGATCGATGGATTATTCAAGTGTTTGACCCCAAATCCTTTATTCAGACTTGCAAGAATGTACTCAGTGCCTTGATACCTACTTTAATTATTGATAGGATGTCTAGTGTTTGTTAATGGTATACCTCAATGACCGGTAATCATCCGAAGTCTCATTGTGTTCGAACTCAACTCATTTATTCAAAAAATGTAGAATTGCACCTTTGGAGGATTGTGTAGAATACTTGAAGAAATCAATTTATAGTCGTAGCTTTCCTGAGCTGTTGCTTCCTTTTATTCTACCAGTACCTATGTGATTTCAGTGATCATGGGAGATCAGATTGTATGATATTGTATACAAATATCTTCAGATTGATTTTGAGACTGGTTTTACTAGGCCTTGTTCATGACTATGACAACCTTTGGCATGTAGCCACCTTTGTATTGCCTATTCATGGCCATGGATAGTTGTTTGGTATATTTTCGCATGGATATGCAGTGTAATTCAAATTGGTAGCCATGTGTGCAAATTTATTACATATTGTAATGAGCAACTAGTTTTTCTAGCTGGGTCCCCATTACTCCACTTATGGGTCTTATAATGTATTTCATCCATCGCAGATACTCCTATGACATCACACATTAAGGGGCATATGTTATAGAAATATTTTCCTCACCCTATGCAAACTTTCACAGAAGGCCTTTTTCCATTTCCCTATGTAGACTTGAAGTCCCTTTTTGCAAATACCATAGATAAAAACATTACTTTTCCACATATATGTGCCCTACCTATAGTACAACATGCGTATATGTAGGTTGCAACACTACAACCTATGTACATCGATATTTGTGCCCAAAATAAAAAAAATGGTGTCAAGTTTCCATGTCACGTCACAAGATCCATGATCCTTGACCTTCCATATACTGGAAACGTTCTAACTCGAATATTAAGTTCCACTTGAAAGCTACAAATGGGCCAAATCCGAGCTATGGAAAAGAGGAGAAGAATTCAAATTTGAGAGTAAAGTTACTCTAGAGAAATTATTCACTTCATATTGAGTCTGCATCCCTTTGTCCTTTTAAGTCTGAACACATTGTTCAACCCCCAAGATATTCCTTACATGATTGAGAAGCTCATTGTCTCTCTTATATGAGCTTTCCTTTGGTGGAGGATTGAAGTGGTGGAGGCCCGACTGGAAGGGAGTTAGTTTCTTGGTTCCAAAATGTGCCGACACAGAAGTTTGTAATTTGTTCACTTCTATTGATTACATTTTAATAGAAATATTGTTTTCTCATCTAATTAATATCTTGAAAATATTTGAATTGTTATTTCATTGGCAAATTTGTTATGAATGTTGATGGATTATGCTACTGAATGTGCTAAGATTATATGTTATCACCATACGCTTGCATTTCTTGGTTGTTTTTTTTTGTTTGTTAATTTGTGCGGAACCTGTTGGGTACGCGATTAACCTGTGGCTTGAGAAACCACGACTCAGGGGCATCTAAGTCGTCAAAATCACTTGGGGATCGCACCCGGCCTGAGCCACACCAACCCTTAACATGGTTGGATTTTTTGTCCCAGCAGGTTTCGAACCGGTTACTTTAACATCACGGAGTGGCTTAACAACACACTCCGTCACCGACTGTCCTACACCTCGGGGACTAAAAAAAGTTGAAGGAAATGGGGGTGGGATTTGATCCACTTATGTGTGCACGGGTCACGATACCATTTATTATAGTATCTCTGGGTGCAACCACACATTTGACCACTACCTCAAGGTGTCCCCATGGCTCCAGGTAAATCCCTCACGAGAATTGAACCTTGCCCAACGGTGAAAACTCCTCGCTTTCCACCATTGGATCCAACCCCTTTGGGCGCATTTCTTGGTTGTTGAGGACAAGTTGCAGGTGTATTTATTTGAGACAAGTGCTCAACAATGGACTTCATTGAACGTCTAGACGAGGTAGGCCTTTTATCTTGTCTTTCTAGCATATTTGTTTATATATCCTACCTGGGATTAGAGTTGATTTCTGCAGTCATTTCTGTCTGTTGTGGTTTTCCCTAGCCATAGAGATATTTTCCTCGTAACAATTACTTCTTATCATTTGACCATGGAGAAGGAAGAGGAGAAGAGACAGGAAGAAAAATTAGAAAAGGAACTGACATAAGTCTATAACAACATACCATACTGCGTGTAAGAGATGGAAGTCACACCAGAAGGAAATCTTAAGAGAATTTCACAACTCATGGAGAAATAAAAACATGAGATCATAGAGCTCATGGAAAAATTGACTCTTACTACACCCCCAAAAGTTAGATATCAAATAGAACATGAGGCTACTGTACAGATTGACTCTAATGCGTAGGAAGCTAAGGAAGTGGAAGAATTATATGATAGGACTTCTCAAATGTGGACCAAAATTGAATACGATGAGAAAATACAACAACTAGACCAAAATAAAGAGAAGATAACTACAAACATTCTAGACTTAAAGCAGTAGAAAAAGACAATTGTCATCCTAGAGAGGATGAGGAGTGCATATGATATGAAGAACCTGTAGGAAGAGATGAAGGCTACATAAGATGAAAATAAAGAAAGATAGGCTTACCTGGAGCCATTACAACATGAATCGGAGAAGATGATATAAAAATGCAAGCAGAGAAAGGTAAAATAGAGAAAATGAATGTAGAATGTAGGGAAGTGCTGGAAGAGCACATTACAACGCAGAGTGTGGAAACGTTGGCAGAGTAGAGCACACAAGTTAAAGAGAAAGTCACTCAATTGGAAAAGGCCAGATTTCATTATTGGGGGCCTATTGGCATAGGCCTATTTTGGAAAAGAAAATCCTATTTTTGAGTGTGCACCATAAATGGAGGAAAATCATCATGCAGAAGATGAAGGAAAATAAGCATGCAAAAGATGGAGGAAAAGAAGCGCGGCATGCATGTAGACAAACCTATCCATGTTAGGGTTAGGTTTTTTGATATGAATGTAATGGCGATGAGACAATATAATAGTATAAATAAAGGCCTAGGAGGTCTAGTAGAGGATGAAAAAGGAGATAATAGTTTTGTTATGAATAAGCTAGTTTTGAGGGTCAAGTCAGAGGATGTGGAGCTTGGTGTGGTCTAGTCCGCCTCATGGATGAAATTGATCCTACTTACTGATTTTAAACCTGAAGAGTGAAATGTCTGCAGTGCAGATTATGAAGAATTATTAATAAAAGAGAAAAAGAGACATATATTTGTGGATGTATCCACAAGGTGTGGGGGGGGGGTGAACCATGATAAACCTGTTGTGTTAATGTGTCTGAATGATTTTTCTACTGTTATGTTGTTTATTAGTTAAATAATGAATGTTTAACTTAGATTATGAAAACATGCATGCATATTTGATTAATGAATGAATACTAGATTTAAATGAATGGATAATAAATGTGATGCATGAGGAAAAGGAACATATCACATCCCCAATCCCTTCCCTTACTGCAGACATCTGAGTCTCACAGTACCCCACAAGCTATCTCGAATGAGACTACGTTGTGCACCTTGTGCGCAACGTTTCCTTCTAGTTTACCACGAGGGACAATAATTTGAGGGTTTTTTTGGAAACCTTTGAGATCAAAACCTTAGTCAGACCAAACACAAAATAGCCAGGTTGTCAGAGTCACAATTATATAACATCCAAACAAGATAAAATATTGTGTGATCATCTAGCTCAAATAAGCTATGATTATAACAAACCGTTCAAGACAATATAACATTCATAATCACACTTATCTGAAATTGGAAATTAGTTGGAAATTCTTGAAAGGGGTGCTATTTTCCACCCAATCATAGACACAATTGCTCTTGGAGTCATCCTCCACTAGCCACCCCCTAGCTATATCATGATTCTATGAGAGAGGTTATGCTTGCGCTCAACAATAGCAAGGGACAAAGTTTACTCTACTTTTCCCATAGGAACCTGGAAGTCCAATTTTCTATCCACCAAAAAAGGGAGCCTGCTGTGATTTCTCACTCAATCACTGCAACTTTGTTTATCAAATTTCTTAGAAAACACTATCCAAGAGCTCTTGAACCCATAATAACTTATTTTCTCGGTTCTCTTCAAAACTAGAGAGTCTTGTGCACTATCCTTCTTCAAGAATAGTCCTCAAATGCATTCGTGTGCATCTTCTTCCATCCTCCTCCTCTTCCCATGATTTTTCCTTTCGTTTCTTTCCTTTCCCAACAATATTTCATGGGTCAAATCATGAGTATTCCATATGGGTAATCTTCCCATATCCTCATTTACTCTTGAGGACAACTTCCCAACTACAAGCCTGACTAGTAATTAAATTTTTTGGGTCAAAATATTGTTCTAGGTTTGAGAAATTTATATCCAGCAGAGTCCCGACCTGGTAGGGGTCATCTCAACTATTGGTTGTAGAGATTATTTATCTTCCCCATTTAGAGATATTTTTTTTTAGCTATGTTTATACCTCATGAATAATTTACTCCCTAGAAGAATGTACACTCCTTCGCGCAGGGGAGTGCAGGGGAGGTTACCCCCCTTGTGGGGTCTGAGGGCAAGCAGTCCCTCGAAGGAAATTTTTCCTTGTAAATGTATATTGTAATTTCATAGTAAATCTAGACCGTTCATTATAAGGTCACATATCTGACGATAGAAGTTATGTTAAGGTTTTTTTCCCTAGAAGGAAACCCTCTTTTATGAGGGAAATGTATTGTGGCTATGCATCATTGCAAATATTGTATTTAGAGTGAGGAGACTCTGAGAGAAAGAAGAGGAAGTTACAACGGGTTTGTTGTATTTTGTATCCCTTCATTTCTGAATAATAATAAACGAAGGACCTAGAAATTTCTCTGGTGGACATAGCCCATAATGGGTGAATCACGTATATCTGTGTCTCTATTGTATTGTATATATTCTGTGATTTATTTCCACATTTGTTTTATTTTATTTCTCCAAAATACTATTTTTCTAACAACTGGTATCAGAGCRAAAGGTAACTCATAGGAAAAGAGGGTTCTTGGTTTGAGTGGGAGAAATGACGGAAGATGAAAAGTTTAGGGTCGAGAAATTTAATGACCAAAAATACCAGTTATGGAAGATGCARATGGAAGATTATTTATATCAGAAGGATCTATTCCTACCATTGGGTGGAATAGAAAATAATTCGAGAGCCATGAAGGACGAAGAATGGGAGGTTATTGATAGAAAGGCACTAGGAACGATATGGTTGAGCCTAGTAGTGTTGGTGGTRTTGTTCTAGAGTCTGTACTTAAGGCTTAGAAAGTACAGTGTCTAGGCATCCAAAAGTGAGTAAAGGATAAAAAAGGGAGAAGTGTCAACCTTCGGGAAAGGAAGCTAAGGTTGATTTCCAGGTTGTCGTTGTCTCACTTCCAACTGTTCCTAGATGTTTATATCCCATTCAATTGCGGCCCATGAACGTTCAAGTTCTACCTGGGTGGTGGCTGTTTTAAGTATTGTATCAAAGATATTTAAAGCGATATGGATTTGGTCTGATAAGCCGGGTTCAATATTAATTTGTCTTACAATGGGGACAATCATAGAGGAATAGAAAAATTTAAAAGAGATCTGAAATTTTTTATGCTGTATCAATTTGATCTTATAAAAGAGAACTTTGAAATCAATATTAAGGATAAAATGCAAACCAAAGGCCTTTTTTCATAACTGAGTTATATTTTAAATAAATGGTGTGTGAAATATGAGAAAAACATTAAGCTGTCTATAAAGTAAGGCTCCTATCAAGGGAGAATCTCACCTTGTAAACAGAGGAAGAAAATAAGATAACAAGGAATCTGACAAAGCATAAAATATAACAATCCAAAAGGTTCACAGGTCTTGTACCTGCTTATAGCCGATATAGAGGAAAAACTGTAAATGATATAGATTACTAAAAAATGATCACAACAGTAGAAGTTTTACTAAATTGCAATGAAACATTCATCAGACATATATAAGCGAAATGAAATTGAAAATGAAATCACAGAAGAAACAAACTCATAACATAGTCTTGACAGAATCAGGAGTCTTTAGATTTCTTTGTATTAATTCAAAAGGGGATAGCCTCTATTACAATTGACCAAAAAGGTCCAGCCTTTTTTCTTTCTTCAAAATGTATATTTATACAAATGTCTATATGCTGGAATCTCAATCGTTCCAGAGATTTTCAGTTACAAAAAAGGAGTTTAAACGTTTCAATTCTTTGTCTCTATTCTCATTTGGCACCGAAAACCTTCCTCTTCACATGCTATGTGCAAATGACACACTTCTCCACCAGCTGGGATATAAACTTAGAAGGTTCTTCTTGATTATTGGCCTCAAAAGTGTAACAATCCTTCTCGAATTGTGGCAACTTTCCTTCCACCTGTTGGTCTTTGGTGCTGATAGAACATAATTGTACACTCAATTTAATTAGCCATTTATCTATTTGGACTATGTCCATCTGGGTTATTTTTTATATTTCAGCTGACTCTCTTTCTTCATTTTCCTTGATATTGAGTAGATGCTTGGTGTCAGGTTGCTAAATTGTAGCTTTTAAGTGTCCCGAATCACTAAATTGTCAAACCAGGGCTAGTATACTTCGAGCTGATACACAGTATGTGCAGGCAAGAGTTTAGTCTTTTATTCGAATGCTATCCTAAAAATAAAGCACACACCTATTCTAAGAATTTGAATTCTGATGACTAACTCAAAACTGAGCATTTCCTACTAAGTCAAAACAAAAGAAAAACAATCTTACTCAAAACTGGTACTGCTATCTCCATTCAAAAAAAATGTAATTCTACAAAGTCATTCTACCTCTATGTTCAACCATTTATCATCAGCATTTTCGTTTAAGTCATAACACACAGGGTATGGTCGAAACTGCATTCATTCTGAGCATTCAAAACAAATCTAATGCTATCTACAGGAAAGAAAAGCTAATGTTAACTACAGAAAACAGAGTATGATGCTGCTAACTGGTACCAGTAGCTCCTTCTATCCTAACTGTAACCTATCTATCCTAAGCACGCCAAACAACTACTGAAAGCAAAGTGCACGCTACTCTAAGTTAAGTGCGAAAAGAAAGCGAAAAGCCAAGCAATCATCTGCATATGCTAACCCTACAGGCATCAGTACTGCATTTAACATTCACCAACAGGAAAAGATACAGTCTGGAAATCGAGTCTGTTAAGGAATGAAGAGCATGATTCTGAAGCATTTAGACTGTAGTGTACGCAAGCATTCACACGCTATGATAAAATGAAACTATGATAAACCAAAAGCAAATCTGTAAACGCTAAGCAAACCAAATGATATTAAAGCAAACTAAACTATAACAACACACACACTAAACTAGTTCTATTGCTAATGAAACAACGGCGTGCACCAGCTTGGCGGGCCCAACCAAACGGCACAGGCACTGTGGGAAACGAACAGAGCCTACTAAATCACACGATGTACATACGATGTAACTCTAGGCTCCATTAACTCATTAAAAACACAGTATTCAGATCATGTTACAATCGACATATACGCAGCATCAATGTATATTAAAACATAGGTTCATCATAATCCGATAACAGTAGCAAAATAACAACAATAATGGTAGTCGTAGTAACCCGTTCTTAGCAATGAACTTGGGTTTATATCAAAATCCTATTGTTTGTAACAGTATTAGACAAAGAAAACGTAAAGCAACGGATCCCTGATCCGAGAGTAATCTTGCAATGGAACTGAAAACTCATTTTACAACTTCATGACACGTAGTGTCACGAAGTGTGAACACTTGAAGAATAATTGATCCAGGCCTCATGATGT
>JASDQU010739545.1:97923-109628 GCA_032191745.1 Picea mariana | reverse complement strand
ATAAAGGAAAGGGAGCATGGAACTACGGGAATTATAGGAAGGGAAGATCCAAATCAAGATTTGGAAAGATAGAGTGTTGTAATTGTGGGAAGAAAGGACATTTGAAGAAAGACTGCAAATCTCCAAGGAAACAAAGAGATGGACAACAGGAGAAAAAACCAAGAAGCAAATATAATAGGTGATGTGTTACAAGATTCTTTGATTCTTTTCGTAGATAATATTTTTGAGTGTTGGGTAGTAGAATCACGGGATTAATTTCATGCCACACCCCATAGGAAACATTTTCTAGATTATGTTCAAGGTGATTTTGGACAGGTTCATTTGGATGATGATGCACCATGAAAAATTGTTGGAATGGGAAAGGTAATAATAAAGAAAATGAATGGAAACCAATGGTTGTTGAAAAAGGTAAGACATGTTCCATATATAAGGAAAAATATAATTTCAACAGGGAAATTGTCAAGTGAAAGCTGTATATCCATATTTACAGATAAGGTGTGGAAGGTCACCAAAGGATCACTTGTGGTAGAAAAAGGTGAGAAGGTAGGTACATTGTATTTATGTACTGGTAATATTGAATATTCTATCTTTTTAGATTCTACAAGAGTGGATACAAAACTGTGGCATCATAGGCTTGGACACATGAGTGAGAAGGGGATGTAGATACTTCACAAAATAATTTTTCTTCCAGATATTAAACAAATTGATTTGGATTTCTGTGAGAATTATGTTTATGGAAAACATAAGAGAGTCAGATTTCTCAGAGTTGGAAAAGAAAAGAAGCATGAAATGTTAGATATTGTGCATACAGATTTATGGATACCAACTCATGTATCATCTCTTGGTGGCTTTCGTTATTATGTTACTTTTATTGATGATGCAACTAGAAAAACTTGGGTTATTGCATTCGGCAAAAATATGATGTTTTTTATACTTTTAAGAAATGGAAAGATTTGGTTGAGAATGAGATAGGAAAAAGGTTGAAGTGTCTCAGATCAAACAATGGAGGTGAATACCATAGCAAGGAGTTTGATGATTATTGTTCATACCACGGGATTCGTAGAGATGATACCATTCGATAAACACCATGAGAAAATGGTGTGTCAGAAAGGATGAATAGGACAATCATGGTGAGTGCAGGGAGTATGAGATTGCATGGTGGTTTTCCCTTACAGTTCTGGGAAGATGTTGTAGATATTGTTGTTTACTTAATAAATAGAGGACCTTCAATATATTTGGATGGTGGAATTCATAGGAGGCATGGATAGGTAAAAAGGTAAACTATTCTTTTTTGAAGACTTTTAGTTGTGAAGCATTTGTCCATATTGATAAAGAAAATAAAACAAAGCCTGAGGAAAAATCCAAGAAGTGTACCTTTATTGGATATGATGTTAATGATTTTGGTTATCACTTATGGGATTATGAAAATCAAAAAATCATTAGGACTAGAGATGTTATATTCAATGAGAAGTTCATGTAAAAAGATCACTTGCAAGGAAAGATACAAGAAAAAGAAACACCAGAATACACAGTGCTTGATGAGATCACTGAAAAAGAAATTCCAAAGGAACCATAAAATCAAAATGTACAACAACAGGAGAAAAAGGTACATCAAACTCCTGCAATTGTTTTTAGAATATCTACCAGGTTAATTAGACCCACGGAAGGATACTCTCCTTTATTGTATGATTTATTGTTTACTGATTCTGGTGAACCAAAAAGTTATGAAGAGGCAATGTAGGTAGACACCAAAAAGGATTCCCTAGTAAATAAAAAGACTTGACATTTGGTTTAGTTGCCTGCAGGAAAAATAACATTATAGAATAAATGGGTTTACAAGTTGAAGGAAGAAGATGGAGGGAAAAAGAGGTACAAGGCTAGACTTGTTGTAAATGGGTTTTCACAAAAGAAAGGTATAGATTTTGATGAAATATTTTCTCCTATTTTTAAAATGACTTCAATTAGGACTATTTTAAGTCTTGTGGTAGTAGAAGATTTGCATCTTGAGCAGTTAGATGTAAAATCAACTTTTCTCCATGGGGATTTGGAGGAAGAGATTTATATGTAGCAGCCACATGGGTATGAGGTCAAAGGAAAGGGGAATTTGGTATGCAGGTTGAAGAAGAGGTTGTATGGACTAAAGAAAGCTCTAAGGCAGTGGTATTTGAATTTTGACAAGTTTATGACAAAACAAGGTTATAGTAGATGTCATTCTGATCACCATGTTTATTTTAAAAGGCTAGAAAATGGAAGCTATATTATCTAGCTATTGTATGTAGATGACATGCTTGTTGCAGGTTAATATGCATGATATAAATGTGCTCAAGAATAAATTAGCTAATTCATTTGCGATGAAGGATTTGGGTGTTGTAAATAAAATCCTTGGTATGAGAATAACAAGAGACATGAAAAATCCAAATTGACATTGTCTCGGGGTGATTACATAGAGAAGGTGTTGGAGAGGTTTAGAATGCAAAATGCAAAACCAATTAGTACACCTTTGGCCAGCCATTTAAAATTAACTAAGGGAATCTATCCCAAGGCACAAGAGGAGATATAATACATGTCCAAGATCCCTTATTCATCAACAGATGGAAGTTTGATGTATGTGATTGTTTGCATAAGACCAGATATTGAACATACAGTAGGAGTTGTGAGAAGGTATATGAAAAATCCAGGTAAAAAATATTGGGAGGAAGTAAAGTGGATTCTCAGGTATTTGAGAGGTACTGCTACTAATGCATTATGTTTTGAAGGTTCAAACACTGTTCTATAGTGATATGTTGATTCATATATGAAAGGTGATAAGTATAGTATGAGGAGCACCACAATGTATGTTTTTACTGTAGGTGGAACAACAATAAGTTGGATTTCTAAACTGCAAAAGGTTGTTGCAATTTCAACAACAGAAGTAGAGTATGTTGCTGCTACAAAGGCTAGTAAATAAATGATTTGGTTACAAAGGTTTATGGAGGAATTGGGAAAGAAGCAGGAGAATAGTAGGTTTCACTGTGACAATGAGAGTGTCATTCATATTGCAAATAACTCATCCTTCCATTCAAATACTAAGCATATACAACTCATGTACCATTTCATATGATCCATCTTGGAATATGGACATCTAAAGTTGGAAAATATACACACTAGCCAAAATCCTGCAGATGTGTTAAAAAAGGGAGTAACCAGGGAGAAACTGAGTTCCTACTCAGTTTCAGTTGGTCTTCAATAATGAAGGTAAAGATGATGAATTTTCTAGGTCCAAGAAGGATCATAGTCCAATAGATACAATAATGGTGGAGTTGTTGAGATCAATCTCCAAGTGGGAGATTGTTGGTTGTGGAACCTGATTATCTTCCTGATTCATAGGCCTTTGTTTTCAACCTTGTTAATACCTCACGAAGACTTTACACCCCAGAAGAATGTACACTCCTCCACACGGGGGAGTGTAAGGGGGTTACCCCCCCTATAGGGTCCGGGGGCAAGCGGGCCCTCGAAGGAAAAATTGCCTTGTAAATGTATATTATAATTTCACAGTAAATCTGGACTGTTCATTATAAGGTCATAGATCTAACGGTAGAAGTTATGTTAGGGTGTTTTTCCCTAGAAGGAAACCCTCTTTTATGAGGTAAATGTATTGCGGCTATGCATCATTGTGAATATTGTATTCTGAGTGAGGAGACTGTGATATAAATAAGAGGAAGTTACATCAGGTGTGCTATACATTGTATCCCTTCATTTACTAGATAATAATAAAGGAAGGAATTGACAATTTATCTGGTGGACATAGCCCACACTAGGTGAACCACATATATCTGTGTCTCTATTGTATTGTGTATCTTCTGTGGTTTGTTTCCACATTTATTTTATTTTATTGCTCCACGATACTATTTTTCTAACACTTAATCATTACTGGTTCCCCTTACCATCCCCTATCCTTGATCATGATCTACACTGGCAACCCTCTTTCAACAGTCATGCCAAAATTTCCTTTTTATTAAATAACATAATATATACATTAATTTCTCTAGCAATTTTCGTTGTTTTCCAACATTCCCATGATGGGTATGTCCACAGTCTTGTTCAAAATAATAATATTAATTACAAACTGGGGGAAACATGGCCATTATAACCCCCCCCCCACCTTTTAAATAAACATCACCCTCGGTGTTCTACCTGCCACTAGAGTTTTTATTGGCAATAGTGAACAAAAATGGGTATGCTTGTTTTACCACATCTTCCAATTCCCATGTAGCTTCATCTAGACCAAAGTGTTTCCACTTCACCTTGACCTAGGAAATGGTTCTTTTCCTTAGTCAGATTTCTTTCATGTCTAGTATGCATTTTGGTTCTGGTAGGAATTGTCCTTCTTGTTCCTCTTGGATCACATACTAGTCAGTTATATGACTAGAATCATGTACACATTTCTTCAATAATGAAACATGGAAACAATTATGTGATTTCACTGTGGGAGAAAGTGCTATTTTATATTCTAGAGGTCCCACTCTATCTAGGATTTCAAAAGGTACACAAAACTGGGGTTCTAGCTTGGCACAAGTTCCCATTCTCAAGGAACTTCTTCTTTTTTTAATTCAGAGATATAAATGATCCCCTAATTTGAACTCCCTAGGATTCCTATTTTTGTCTGCATAGCTTTTCTTCCTGTCTCGATCTACCTTCAGATTCTATTTTATTTGAACTACCTATTGTTCTATTTCTTTTAGTAGGTATGGCCCAAGTGTTATTCTTTCCACTGGGTTATTCCAGCTGATTGGAATGTTACATTGTCTACCATAGAGAGCCTCAAAAGGGATAATATTTAATGACTCATGATAGCCATCATTATAAGCAAACTCTACCAATGTTAGGTAGTATTCCCACTTCTTGGGATGATGCACCAAATGCATCCTTAGCATGTCCTCTAGAACTTGGTCTACAATTTATTTTTGTCCATCAATTTGGGGGTGATATGATGTACTAAATAGCAATTTAGTTTCAAAAACATCAAATAGATATTTCCAAAAGCTTGACGTAAATTTTGTATTTGTGTCTGATATAATTTTCTTAGGCATGCTATGCATTCTAAATATCTCTTTCAGCAAAATTTTGCAAACATCTATTTCCTTCCAAGTTGATTTCATAGGAATAAAGTGAGCAATCTTTCTTAGCTTATCCAGAACCACCATAATGTCATCATTTTTCTTGGTTGATTTAGGCATTCATGTGATAAAATCCATGGATATGGTTTCCCATTTCCACTTTGGAATTGGTAGGGGATGTAACAAACCTACTGGATTCCTATGATCCACCTTAAACTACTGACATTATAAGCATTTATCTGAGTGGTCATCTATGTCCTTCTTCATTCTCAACCAATGAAATAGTTTCTTGGTGGTTGTGATCATTTTCTGATAACTAGGGTGACTAGTGTATGGTATTTTATGTAGTTCATCCATTATGAACATCTTCAAGTTGTCACTATTTGGGACATACAACCTACCTTTGTAATTTAGTTGGCCATCATTAAATAGTTGATAGCCCTCATAATTCATCATGATGGGATCTTTCTCTAGGAATGCTTTCACAATTTTGAAAAATGCATATTCTTCTTGTGTACTTTTGACTCTCTCTTTGATGCTTGATTCACAGGTTCTTTTGGATTCCAAGTGAATCACTTTCATACTTATACTAAGAGAATGTACCACTATGTTCTCCTTTCCTTTAATATGTTTGATTTCAAAATCAAATTCACTAAGAAGAGCCATCCACCTAGCTTTTCTAGCATTGAGTTTGGGCTGGTCAAATAAGTATATCAACTCACTATGGCCCGTCATAAGAAAAAAACTTCTTTCTTGGAGGTAATTCCTCCACATTTTAAAGGAATGTATTATGGAAGCCAATTCCAAGTTACGTGTCACATAATTGATTTCATGTGCATTCAATTTTCTGGATTCATAACAAATTACATGATCTTCTTGCATGACGAMTCCTCCGATACCTTCTTTGCAAGCATCAATACACACAAAGAAGTCCTAATGMGGGTATGCAATTTTCAACATTGGTGCTTTGGTTAAAAGGTGTTTTATTTGGTAAAAACTCTTCTCACATTCTGTTGTCCAAATGAATTTAAATCCCTTTTTCTATAGGGAGGTGATTGGAAAACCAATCYTTGGAAACCCCTTTATGAACCTCCTATAGTATCCTCCTAGGCACATAAAGGATTTGATATCAGAGACATCCCTTAGCATAGGCCARCCCATAATGGAGTTGATATTATTAGGGTCAAATTTCACTCCTTCCTCAATGATGACATGGCCTAATTAGTGGAATTTGTTTTGAAAAAAATCACACTTATTAAACTTTGCATAGAGATGGTGCTCTCTTAGCACTTGAAGAACTGAATTGAAGTGCTCTTCATTTTCCTCTCTGCTCTTCTAATAGATCAATTGTCATCTATGAAGACCAATACAAATATTTCTAGGAATTTACTGAGTAGATTATTCATTAGGCACATAAAGGTGGTTGGTGCATTGGTAAGCCCAAATGGCGTCACCACCAATTCGTAGTGCTCGTATATTGTTCTAAATGATGTTTTATGGATGTATCCTTAATTCAGACTTGATGATATCCATACCTTAAATCAATCATTGAAAATATTGTAACACCCCTTAGCTGGTCAAATAGGTTGTCAATTGTTGGCAAGGGACACTTATTCTTAATTATCATCTTGTTGAGTTGTCGGTAGTCTATGAAAAATATGAGTGTGCCATTCTTATTTTTCACAACAAGGTTGGTTCTCCCTAAGGGGACACACTAGGCCAAATGTAACCTTTCTCCAACATCTCCTTCAGTTGTAGTTTGAGCTCAACTAGCTATGGTGTACTCATTCTATAGGGTGGTTTAGACATTGGCACCGCTCCAGGTAAAAGTTCTATTGAGAAATAAATATCTCTTCTTGGAGGTGGACCTAATACCTCTTTTGGAAACACATATTTTTACTCTCTTAAAATAGGGTGGTCCTCAATTCTTGTTGTACTATCCTCAATAGAGTTGAATACTTGTATTGCATACAAAGGAAATCCTTTAATGCAATACCTCTTCACTTGGAGGGATGAAATTTGTCTCACTGAGACAAGTTTTTGAATTTCTTGTAGGGTTATTTTATCCTCTTCCTCATCTTCACATTCAAATGTTTTATTATAAAAAAATCTATATTGGATTTATGGAAATACAACCAATCCATGCCAAGAAGCATGTTGTAAGATCCTAAAGGAAGTATGTTTAGTGTTGTTTGGGTGGATAACCCATTCACAATGAATTTGCATGTTGTAAAGAACTCTGTAACCTTTCTTTTTGTTCCAGTGGCTAGTTGTACCAACCATGACTTAACATGTTGTTTTGGCTGTAATTTAAATTTATCAACATTTTGAGGGGAAACATAACTCAGATTGGAACCAGGGTCAATCCAAATAGAAACAAGATGGTTGGAAATCATACCTTCCATTTCCACTACTAAAGCTTGGTGTTCATATTGTCTATTATCTAGTGATTCATAAATTTGTGGCATGATTCTAGCCACATCATTGACTATGGTAGCTTCATGGATGTTGTAGATTCTCTTATTGTCTTTCTGTCTATGTCGACAGTCCCTCAACAAATGTTCTTCCCCACATACCCAACATTTCAATGGTTCTCTCTTTGTATTATCAGTCTTTCCTGGGGATGATCCAAATGATTTATTTCCACTCTGAGAGGGAAAATTATACCAATACACACTTTTAGTATGAATTCTCATCTTAGATCCTTTCCCAAGTTTATTAAATCTTGAGGGTTTAAACATCTTCTTCTTGAATCCTAATTTTATTTCCTTTTTCCAATCCTTATGGGGTTTTGACCTGTGCTTGGATTGCTCATAACAGTGCCTTGCCTTCCCAATTGTGTCTTCTATGGTCTTAGGTTCATCAAAATCGATTTTTTCTCGAAAATATTGAGGTGCTCCAGTAATGATTTGCTGTATATTTTCCTTTTCATCCTTGATGTGAGGTACATACCTTATCAACTCAAGAAATTTGCTGGCATACTCATCTATGGTGAATTTCCTAACTTGATTTCATAGAAATACTTAGTCTTTTCATCATAGTACCTCTTAGATAGGTAATTCTTCTTGAAATATTTCTCAAATTGTTTCCATGACAAATCCTTCTCATGGATTCCTTTCACATTTTTAAGGTCCTTCCACTAGATGGAGGCCTTTCCATTCAAGTTGAAAATGAATATTTGGGCCTTTAAGTTTTCAGAGTAGTCATGGACTCTAAAGTACTTCTTTAGGCCAAGTAGCTAAGATTCTGCTTCTCCCCCCTTCTTAATATCCCCATCCAAAGTGGGTGGCTTTTCTTTGTTAAACTCTTCAGGGCCATGGCTCTTAGCTCGTTTTATCCTTTTTATTCTTTCTTGAAAAGGTGAACTAGTCCCACTGCTAGAAAATTTCTTGGAACTGTCAATTCCCTCACTAGAGGATTATTCAGATGAGTCTACAATGTTAGCATGCTTCCTGGCTCCATGTCGGGACTTCTTTGAGGTGCTTCTTCTCATGTTGTTGTTTTCAATACCATGCTTTTATATCTTAGGTGGAATTTGGTTTTTATTAGTGTGATGTTTGTCCACATTATTGGTCATTGGTCCATGTTGCAACTGCCTCTGTATGTCTAATAGGATTTGTAACAAGGCTGCATTAATTTCAATTTGTTTCTCCTATTCTTTTATCATCCTTTCATTGTCTTCCTTACAAATTTCTAATTTCCCCATAAGTCTTCTTGTAGTTTCAACTAAGTCTTGAGGGGTTTCCACCACTCTCCTCTCATCATATTCTTCTTCTCTATTATGGGAGTTTTCTCCCAAATCATGGTGTGTCACCATTTTTTAAGCTGTAGTTCTCTTTACTGTTCACAAACTATTTGAGTGTTGATAACAAAATTTTCTGTTAGTCAACTGTCCTCAATTTTATGAACAACACATGCCATTTTTTTTGTAAGGTAAAATTAGCTTCATTATTCCACAGATAACAACAATATGCAGTCTTCAAATTTAAAACATGTAGAAGCAACAAAAAGTTTCACTCTTTTCAATAGTAAATCTTAAAAAGATTTTACAGATAGGTAGGGTAGGGTGCCCTACCCCTTTTAAATGGTTCCTATAAGAATTTTTATTTCTCTCTTTCATGATCCCAAGTATGCCAAGTGTTGTTGCCTTATATGATACCACTCTATCACACACCTGACCCCCTAAGTATCATTTTAAATGAATGGGGGTATAACTTTTTCACTTTCCTACAACTCCTTGAATTCTTCTAATGAGAACACCATCACCTTGTGCTCACCGGAATATTTCCAACGACTATAACCTTGTCCAAAATCGAGCTTTGGTTTGAAAATTTTGGATTTCTAAATTATTCAAGGTGTCATTGGCCAATGGTCACCCCCTTTGCCATGTGGAATTCATGTGGATTTACTTCTCTCGTACCATACAACATGGCACTAGTGTGACCCATGTCGTCATCCTATGGAAATGACATGGTCGTTGAAAGAGGGGTTACAAGTAATCTCTCGGGTATTCAAGGATATTGGACCTTCATCCCTTCAACATCCTTGTAATGGTATAAAAATTGCTCGAGGTCCAAAGTCCTGAAGTCCTGAAGTCTCTTTCCACAACATAATTTTATGCTCAAAATATATCCACCCTCTGATCCGATCACTGAGGTTTATCCGCACTCAAAAAATATCTTGGACTTGATGAGAGGGGTGGGGTCCAACACCTAATTCACATCCAATCCCATGATACCACATGGGACTATACAGGCATTCCACATCACCATCGCACAYGCAGGCCCATCCTATTAGGGCTTGACATTTCGTCAAGAGGACTTCRACATTTCGGTGCTTCAGAGTTCAATACACCCTTTGTCCCTTGGGTCTCTCAGAGCCTTGRAGTCTCGAAGTAACAAAGTTTCAGGACTCCTCACCATGTACTCTGATCTTCGGCCTYCAGGATGATTTCACAACTCGAGCCTTACATTTCTCGAACAAATACTTCACTAGAGTAATTACACTGTCCTCCCACTAGTTGATCGAATGGTTGAGAAAAGATCCCAATAGATCCTTGATTTATGATCCACATTGATCTTGAGTTCCTCCCCTCGATCTGATGGTTGGAGGGATTTCACCACTTCTGGAATTCATGAGTTCACGACCCTTACCATTCTTAACCCTTCGATTCCCTGAAGGATTACCTACCGAAGGGGTYATAAAGTGGAGACAACTACTTTCTTTTGGTTAATAGTACCGCTTACTCTATCCTTCCATTATACATGATATAATGGTTGAGAGAGGTCCCGAAGGATCCCTAGATGAATGGATCGTGTTGGTTCAKAATTTTAGTGTTCAAGGATTTTGATTGATTCTAATTCTTTCAGGCCCATAGTGGGATAACACTAAAGAACCATAACTTGTATCTGTCGGGCAGGAAGGGTACTAGCGGGATCCTTAGATCGATGGCTATGAAGGCCTATTTGATGTGACAATTACGACAACCCCCAAAGGGTAAATGGATGGAAATGATAACATGATCCATTTTCAAAAGGTCTTCTCTAGATAATACTTGGCTTCTTTTTTGTGTAGTGCATGGTTCCTGGGTCCCAGTCATATGGAACTCCTAGTGGCTTGAGGGATCAAGGAGGTGAGCCATAATTAAAGGTAATAAGATTGTGACTTCAAGATTATGGTTAATTGGAGCCTATATGCACCCCAAAAGACTATGATTCAAAGTCTTAACTGACAATTGGTTAAGCCCATGGTTTTGGGCCTGAGGTTACATGAAAAATGCAGATTTAAGGTAGCGCCATTCATCTATAGAATGAAAATTTTATAACAGGACAAGAGATTTCGAGGGATTAACGAGTTCATAATAGTCTTGTAGAGTCTATCCCAACTCTTTATTTACATAATTGATCCTTGGATAGTCTTTTGGAGGATTTGAGCATATAGATTAAGGCAGTAGTCCAACTCATCATTTACCCCAATTTGAATTACCTCCCATTAATAACAGTCCTCCTCTTCTAAATAGGAGTAAACATAAAACCATTGTCAAGATATAATATTCAAACTCTACTTCAAAATTTCTAGTCAGCTAGGCCTTCATAGTCACAACTATTTAACATAAAAACAAGATAAAATATTATGCCATCATCTAGCTCAAATGATCTCATATTATAAGAAACCATTCAAGACAATATAACATTCATAATCACACTTATCTGAAATTGGAAATTAGTTGGAAACTGCTTAAAGGGGTGTTCTTTTCCACCCAACCATAGGCACAATTGATCTTGGAGTCTTCCTCCACTGGCCAACCCCTAGCTAGATCATGATTCTATGAGAGAGGTTCTTCTTGTGCTAAAAAATATCAAGGGAAAAAGGTTACTATCCTTTTCCCACAGGAACCTGGCAGTCCATTTTTATATCCACCAAGAAAGGGAGTCTGCTATTATTGCTAACTCAATCACTTTAGTTCCATTTATTAGATTGATTAGAAAACACTTTCCAAGCTCTCTTGAACCCATAACAACTTATTTTCTCAGTTTTCTTCAAAACTAGAGAGTCTTGTGCGCTCTCCTTCTTCAGTAATAGTCCTCAAACACATTCGTGTGTGTCTTC
>JASDQU010739545.1:56641-68402 GCA_032191745.1 Picea mariana | reverse complement strand
GTTTATACCCCATGAAGACTTTACACCCCAGAAGTATGTACACTCCTCCATGCGGGGGAGTGCAGAGAGGGGGTACCCCCTCTGTGTGGTCCAGGGGGCCTATCCCCTCGTCTGGGGGGTTGGGGGGCGAAGCCCCCGAAGGGAAAATTGCCTGGTAAATGTATATTGTAATTTCATTGTAAATCTAGACCATTCATTATAAGGTCACAGATCTAACGGTAGAAATTATGTTAGGTTTTTTTTCCCTAGAAGGCAACCCTTTGTTATGAGGGAAATGTATTGCAGCTATGCATTATGGTGAGTATTGTATTATGAGAGAGAAGACTATGAGAGAAAGAAGGGGAAGTTACAGTGGGTTTTGTTGTAGGTTGTTGTAATGTCCCCAAGGCCAAGCCCTATTGTAAATCTTGTTTATGAAATGAATTGTAAATATGTTTTATAGGCTGGTGAGTCGAGTTTATATAAGCTAGTGGGCTTATGTGATTGTTGGGCCAAAGAGCCTAAGTGTTGAAGGCCAAGGGCCTAATTTTCTACCTATATTTATGTGGAGCAGTAATAAAATATAAAAACCTCCATGTGCAGACCGACCATGATGAATGAGTGATGGGGAACTAAGCTTCCATAGAGTGGGCAAGGAATTAGAGGCTAGAAGGTGGAAAGAGGGGCTAAGTGTTGAGCCTAGGGGCTTAAGTCCTTGGGAATAATATTTTAGTATTATTCCAAAAGACATGTGAATAATATGTTTTATCCTAAGTTCTTTTGGAAGGACAAACAACTTCCGAATGGAAGGAACGCATGTTGAAGGAATGCATGCAGTTGCATGGGTGACAAATTTCAACCCAAGTGCATGCAAATAAAATGGCTGAGATGAGCCATGTTGGGGGTTGCTCCTCCATTCTACCTGATGGTCTGAGCATGAACCCGTCCGACCTCTACAAGAGATACCCTCGTGCCCTCTAAAACAAAAAGGCCTATGTCTATATTTTCTTCTGGAAGGTTGGTACACCCCTTTGGTTGTCAACCATTAAGTCTGAGTCGACCCCTGCATGGACAACTCATCATGCATCCCTGAGAACCAAATCATGAGTCTATCCCATGCTGTCGGATTGAGAAAACAGGAGTGTCCCATCCCTGCTAAGCCTGGTTATGTTGTTGCACCTGTCTGTTGTTTCTTGGGGGTGTTCATGTCCGAATTCCTATTGACTGTGGTGGACGTGTAGTGTTTGACCCTGTGTGGCTTGTTGGTCAGTCGTACAACACTCTCTCTAGGTGAGAGAGGTGGTTGAAGTAGGAAGAAAAAGTTGCTTGACCTGTGAGTGACTCTCTCCAGGTGAGAGAGTGTGCTGAGGAAGGAGAGAGCTCCTAGAAGGAACCCGGTAGCTGCCGCAGAGCTCGGAGAATTTTGGTCTGGCCTGTTGCTGAAACCCAAGGCAAGGGAGGTTAGCAGCTGAAGGATTGTTTAGGTGACAGAGAAGGTGTATACTCTTGGGGTGGAACAGGCATGTGGGGAAGGAGAGTCTGTGGGTAGTGAGTATGAGTGGTTCCTGGGAGAGAATTTCTTCCTTGTGCCCATGTGTTTTCCTTGTAACCTCAACCTAGCCTAGGATTCCTTACCTTGGGGTGGAGCTTAGTCCCAGCTCGGGGGTGACCTACTACTGAGCTTGATGAACAACACCGTCTAATACTGGGAGGTTCATGGAAGGCCTACACCTGGTTGGTGGAATTACCACTGTTTTCAAAGATAAGTACCAGATGATGTTTCAATTATGTTACTGCATGTTTGTGTATTTATAATTATCATGTACTTTGTTGTGCATATGAATTAATGTTAAAGCCATTGATTATTTATAATAACAGTAATTCTTATGCTCACTCTGAGTTTAAATGTGTTTAACCTGTTTTAAATGCATGTCATATATATATATATATATATATATATATAATTAAGCATGAGATTGTTATTCCGTGAAGTAGCACCTACCCGGCTCATGGAAAGGAAGTGTTATAGTATGGTATCAAAGCGTTACAGCTTCAAATGAAAGAGTGTTACAATTGTATCCCTTCATTTTCTAGATAATAATAAAGGAAGGACATGTCAATTTCTCTGGTGGATGTATCCCACACTGGGTGATCCACTTAAATGTGTGTCTCTCTTGTATTGTGTATCTTATGTGTTTTGTTTCCGCATTTGTTTTATTTTATTGCTCCACGGTCCTGTTTTTATAAAAACTGGTATCAAAGCGAAAAGTAGATAGTGTACTAGACTTGGAAAGATAGAGTGCTAGAATTGTGCAAAGAAAGGATATCTGAAGAAAGATTACAGAGCTCCAAAGAAACAAAGAGATGGAGTACAAGAGAGAAATCAGGAATCAAATGTAACAGGTGATGTGTTACAAGATGCTTTGATTCTTTCTGTAGATAATGTTTCTAAGTCTTAGGAAGTAGATTCGGGGGCTTCATTTCATGCCACACCCCATAGGAAACATTTTCTATATTATGTTCAAGGTGATTTTGAATAGGTTCATTTGGGTGATGATGCACCATGCAAAATTGTTGGAATGGGAAAGGTAAAAATAAAGCAACGCAATGGAAACCAATGGTTGTTGAAAGAGGTAAGACATGTTCCAGATTTAAGGAAAAATCTAATTTCAATGGGGCAGTTGACAAGTGAAGGTTGTGTATCCATATTTATAGATAGGATGTGGAAGGTTATCAAAGGATCATTGGTGATAGAAAAATGAGAGAAGGTAGGTGTTGTAATAGATATTATCAATCAGACGCCACAAGTAACAGACGCAGAAGATGAGGTTGGAATAGGTACAGAAAGCACCTCCTTCTCTATTAACAGATTGTCCTGTAGCCCAAAGGAGCTGGGAGCTGATCAATTAACAAGTTTTTGGCGAAGGAATGGAAATAGCAATCATCCTGACTCGTCACAGCCAGCGGAAAAAGAAAACGATCAGATGTTTCCTCTCGGCCCTTTTCATCGCCCTCCTCAGTCCCAAGCTGACGAGTCATAAAACATTACAAGTAACCTCCTCCTTACTTGCTATGGAGACTGTCATGTTAAGGAGCTACTGGGGATAGAACAGTCTAATAGTATTCCCAAGAAACCTCTGACAGAAGAGGAAAAATGTCAGGTTTTAAAGGACCGTGTTTCTACTGCATTCGCTGATCAGTTCCTTCTATCATACTGCCCATTCATTGCACACTTCAGAGCAGTGGTCCAACGACAAGGTGAAAACTATGGTTTAGTTCCAGCTGCAATTATTTCTGCATTTGATACCAAGATAGTGACTTTATGCAAATAAATCAATAGCAGGGCAGAAACATATACTGCTTTGAGTTTAGCACTAGCTTTAAATGCTGCCAAATCATGTAGTCACCTCCATTCTCCTGTGGATAGATTTTGGATTGGTAAAAGAGACCCTTTTTCTAATGAAACCAAGGATAAGTTGCTAAACTGGATCCCAAAATTCACAAGAAAAGCAGACGACTCGATGGAATTTAGAGAAAGAACAGAGATCTGTTTATTTACAGCTATTTTTATACCTTGCTCCTCTGAAAAGAAAGCTAAATCATTGGCTTTAAAGGTTGAACCTCATGAATATTTTATGGATGTGATTGCAAACCATCTAAATTTTATAGATTCCTCTCATGTTTTGATCTCAAGGCCTCTTAGCAAGGCTTCCATGGATGCCAAAGTTTACTTTCCAGTTCTTGATACTTTACCTTCAGTTTCGTATCTATTTGGAAATTCTCCCATCAGTAAGAAACGTAAAGGAAGTCCACACTGTCAGTTGGAGATTAATACAAGGGCATCTATCTTAGTAGGGCAATAAGTACACAGTGATGCAATTCTGGCAGCAGTTGGATCCTCGTGGAAGTCACTAGGAACTATGTCTTGTGACGATATTAGCCTTAGCAGCTATCACAGGATGCTGCTTAATCGAGTTCCATGGGGCAATTACAAGATCTCCAGAGATTTTATTTTGGCAGCAAAATTGCCAGTTACTTTCACAACCCATTCAAACTAGCATAGAGCACTACCTCAAGACCTTCTAATAACTTTCTATCACAACAATCGCTTATCTGATCCAACATTTTCTCTATCAGAAATGGCAAAACTTTAGAATACAAATCAGACACAGCCAAGTCAAAGTGGGTATTTGAATGCCACAGGTAGAGGTCCTTACAGTTGTGTTGTGAAAATACTGTCCAAGGCTGGAGAGTTGAGAATAGAGTGTTGTTCTGAGGTGTCTTATAGAAACAAGAATGATGCATTCCAAAGTGATGCCTTGAAAGAAATTAATCTCTTAAATGAAGGAAATGAAAGGATATGCCTGCAGCAGAAGCATGCTACTTTTTCAGTCTCTGATAATATGTTCAATTACTGCAAAAACATTTCTCCTAGATATGATGATACACCTTCCTCTACCAAGACCAGGTTTCCTCAGAAGGATGTTGACCTTGATGACAACAATGAGATGACTGATCTCAACATCACAGGTCCTGATTCTGGCAAATCACCCTCTAGTGGAACTATAGTATGCATCCAATATAGTGTTTTCTTGTGGGGTAAATCTGTAAGGGAATGCTTGGAAAGAAAAGAAGAGTTTGAATTTGAACTTGGGACAGGTGTTGTAATTCCCCAGTTAGAAATTTGTGTAAGTCGTATGTCTGTCAGTCAATATGCATACTTCTATACATCTTTACCACCTGAGAGCTTGATATTGGTCGCTGCTGGTGAAAGAGCAGAGAAGATTTCCTCTTTACCTTTAGGAGAATTTGGTCTGGAGTATAATGTCACACTTTTGAGGCTGATGGAGCCCCGAGAGGAGAGGATGGAGCAGGCTCTTTTCAGTCCACCTTTATCAAAACAAAGAATAGAATATCCATTGCATCTTCTTGTGGAGTCTCATGCAAAGTCCTTGGTTGATCTAGGTTGTGGATCTGGCAATTTATTTGATGCTTTGTTAGAAAAGAAAACTGACTTGGTATATATTGCTTGTGTCGACATTTCACAGAGATGTCTTATTCATGCTGCCAAGGTCCTTCATTCAAAAATTGATGTGGATCATAAGTCTCGATTAGCAATGGCCAGCTTCCAAAATGCCTTTATATATTAAAGGTCCATCTCTGAATTTAATCGGCGCCGGCATCGTTGTAGTAAATGTGCAGAACCCCATCCAAGGAAGTGATGAGCCTTCCTGCCAACAGATAGAAATGGATGAGTGCTTCCAAGAGGCTCTTCTTGAGAAGCTCCACCGCCGAAACAAATTGGTGATCATCGGCGAAGGATATTTAGTATATGAGGCCCTTCTGAATGTAATCGCAGCAGAGCATCTGAAAATCGGAAGGGCAGAGCTTGAATCTTTGGGGTTGCGAGAGACGAGTTGGGATTACAGTTGATTGTCGGTCCAGGTGGACGACTGGGTTGATCCAGGGGATTTGGACTTCGGCAGACATGGTGGAGAGCTTAAAAGCTTGCAACGATAAGGCAACTTCTATAATTCGGATGAGAAATGCAACCATCAAATAGGCGAAGCCCACGGGGATGGCACAAGCTTGGGTAGAGGAACTTAAACTGAAGCTGAAAGAATTAGAAAATGAAAATGAGAGATCTGGCAAGATTACATGTTTCTAGGATAATGGTGCAGCTTCTGGCACTCATTCTTATGTTATGAGATTGACGGAGGATGAATCTTTTACGGTGCTTATTAATACTTTACCTTCGGATCCAATCTATTATTATGTTGTGGCAGGTAATCTAAGTGAGCTATATTAAAACTTAGTCCTAAAATAACACTACAGAGATGATGAATTATGAATTATGTAAGCCACCTGAAGGGAAACTTCGATGCTTAATAAACATTGGAGGGATAAATAATTATTCATGCTCCAGAAAATAATAATCATACAGTTTAGTGGGTCATATGTGCGTTGGCCAGCCGTTATCACAAATAATGTATGATGGATTTTATTAACTAAAAAAAATTGGTGATTCAAACCGTTCACTTCAGTTTGTTCAACCGAATCAACTCCAACTGTCGAAACTGCTCACTAAACAGCATCTGGCAATCACAGAATTCCAGAAGACAAACCGTTTCGTATTCCCCGGAACTAAAAGAGTTTTATTTTTTCTTTTAAAAGACGTAGGATGGAACAAAGAAGAGGGGCGCGAGGGCAACGCTGGGGTAATAAACCTCCTATGAAGAGGGGTTCCTGGGTATGCTGAGTTATTTTGTAAGCCAGGAATGAAATAATATAGATGATGTATTTACTTGAGACTCTGAGAATCATCACAGTTGATTCTTTCAGCATGTTCTTCTTCTTTTCAGCTGTGTTAAATCTGTTTGGAATTCATTTCATATGTTCCTTACCCACATTTGATATTGTCATTATCATATTGTTTATTTCTTCCTTATTCCATCACGATTGTGTACAAGTTTGTTTTCCTGTATCTTCGTTTCATTTCATCTTCCTAACTGATGTGCTTCGTTATAATTTAGTATGACCACTACTATAGCGAATGAATTTTGGTTTTCTGTAATTGTTTACTGTTTTTCCACTCTACTAGCTATCAGCAGGTGTAAGACCAGTCTACATTTTCAGAATTCTACATATATTCTTTGCTACATTGGCCTTTCCTTTCCTTTTTCTGCTACCGCATCATGATTATCAAATCGTTGAAAGATAGACTTATTTTGCCTCACTTTCCGCAAGTTATATGACCCTGCTGTTATCTCCTTTCCTCGGTTTTCACTTGACTCCATGCCTAATGGACCATTTCCCTGGTTTAACCCCCAAACTTTAAAAATCCAAAACCATCATTTACCCATAAATCTGCCCACCTCTTTACGCTTATTGAAGATTATTTTGTGACATTATTCGAGACATCCCTCTCGGGTTGGGAGGGGTAGCTTCCAATCCAAAATGGTTCGAGGTTGCCTCGGGATTGATTTGCATGCAACCCATTTCAGTTCTGAGTAACAACATTTTGGCGCCGTTGCCGGGGAATCGAAGTTGATATCTATCCTTGGGAGAATGACATTTTCATAGTCCTAAGGCCTGGTTGAGCAGCTGGTCATAGGAAAATATTGGTTGCACATGCTCTAGTGACTCCATTAAAAGTTTTCGATGGTGATTTCACTGGCGGGAGAACTCATAATTACATCTTTCACGTTAAGGTCGCCCAATGGATGAAGGCACCTAGTCTACTGTTCTTGGCACTTTACAGGAAAGTACCATCCCTAGATGGAGCCTATGTTGTAACAGATATTATCAATCAGATGCCACAGGTAACAGACGCAGAAGATGAGGTTTGAATAGGTACGGAAAGCACCTCCTTCTCTATTAACAGATTGTCCTGTAGCCCAAAGGAGCTGGGAGATGATCAATTAACAAGGTTTTGGTGAAGGAATGTTAACAACAATCGTCCTGACTCGTCACAGCCATCTGAAAAATCAAACGATCAGATGTTTCCTCTCGGCCCTTTTCATCGCCCTCCTCAATCCCAAGCTGACGAGTCAGAAAACATTACAAGCAAGCTCCTCCTTAATTGCTATGGAGACTGCCATGTTAAGGAGCTGCTGGGGATAGAATAGTCTAACAGTCTTCCCAAGAAACCTCTGACAGAAGAGGAAAAATGTCAGGTTTTAAACGACCGTGTTTCTACTGCATTCACTGATCAGTTCCTTCTATCATACTGCCCATTCATTGCACACTTCAGAGCAGCGGTCCAACAACAAGGAGAAAACTATGGTTTAGTTCCAGCTGTAGTTATTTCTGCATTTGATACCAAGATAGTGACTTTATGCAAATAAATCAACAGCAGGGCAGAAACAGATCCTGCTTTGAGTGGAGCACTAGTTTTAAATGCTACCAAATCATGTAGTCACCTCCATTCTCCTGCGGATATCTTTTGGATTGGTAAAAGAGACCCTTTTTCTAATGAAACCAAGGATAAGTTGCTCAACTGGATCCCAGAATTCACAGGAAAAGAAGACTGCTTGATGGAATTTAAAGAAAGAACAGAGAGTTGTTTATTTACAGCTATTTTTATACCTTGCTCCTCTGAAAAGAAAGCTAAATCATTGGCTTTAAAGGTTGAACCTCATGAATATTTTATGGATGTGATTGCAAACCATCTAAACGTTACAGATTCCTCCCATGTTTTGATCTCAAGGCCTCTTAGCAAGGCTTCCATGGATGCCAAAGTTTACTGTCCAGTTCCGGATACTTTACCTTTAGTTTCGTATCTATTTGGAAATTCTCCCATCAGTAAGAAATGTAAAGGAAGTCCACATTGTCAGTTGGAGATTAATACAAGGGCATCTATCTTAGTAGGGCAAGACGTACATGACGATGCAATTCTGGCAGTAGTTGGATCCTCGTGGAAGTCACTGGGAACTATGTCTTGTGACGATATTAGCCTTAGAAGCTATCACAGGATGCTACTTAATCAAGTTCCATGGGGCAATTACAAGATCTCCAGAGATGCTATTTTGGCAGCAAAATTGCCAGTTACTTTCACAACCCATTCAAATTGGCATGGAGCACTACCTCGAGACCTTCTAATAAATTTCTTTCACAACAATCACTTATCTGATCCAACATTCTCTCTATCAAAAATGGCAAAGCTTCAGAATACAAATCAGACACAGCCAGGTCAAAGTGGGTATTTGAATGCCACAGGTAGAGGTCCTTACAATTGTGTTGTGAAAATACTGTCCAAGGATGGAGAGTTGAGAATAGAGTGTTGTTCTGAGGTGTCTTATAGAAACAAGAATGATGCATTCCAAAGTGCTGCCTTGAAAGAAATTAATCTCTTAAATGAAGGAAATGAAAGGATATGCCTGCAGTAGGAACATGTTACTTTTTCTGTCTCTGATAATATGTTCAATTACTACAAAAACATTTCTCCTGGATATGATGATACGCCTTCCTCTGCCGAGACCAAGTTGCCTCGGAAGGATGTTGACCTTGATGACAACAATGAGATGACTAATCTCAACATCACAGGTCCTGATTCTGGCAAATCACCCTCCAGTGGCACTATAGTATGCATCCAATATAGTGCTTTTCTGTGGGGTAAATATGTAAGGGAATGCTTGGAAAGAAAAGAAGAGTTTGAATTTGAACTTGGGATAGGTGTTGTAATTCCCCAGTTAGAAATTTGTGTAAGTCGTATGTCTGTCATTCAGTCTGCATACTTCTATACATCTTTACCACCTGAGAGCTTGATATTGGTCACTGCTGGTGAAAGTGCAGAAAAGATTTCCTCTTTACCTTTAGGAGAATTTGGTCTAGAGTATAATGTCACACTTTTGAGGCTGATGGAGCCCCAAGAGGAGAGGATGGAGCAGGCTCTTTTCAGTCCACCTTTATCAAAACAAAGAATAGAATATGCATTGTGTCTTCTTGTGGAGTCTCATGCAAAGTCCTTGGTTGATCTAGGTTGTGGATCTGGCAGTTTATTTGATGCTTTGTTAGAAAAGAAAACTGACTTGGTATATATTGCTCATGTTGACATTTCACAGAGAAGTCTTATTCGTGCTGCCAAGGTCCTTCATTCAAAAATTGATGTGGATCATAAGTCTCGATTAGCAATGGCCAGCTTCCAAAACACCTTTCTATATTAAAGGTCCATCACTGAATTTAATCGGCGCCGGCATCGTTGTAGTAAATGTACAGAACCCCATTCGAGGAAGTGATGAGCCTTCCTGCCAATGGATAGAAATGGACGAGTGCTTCCGAGAGGCTCTTCTTGAGAAGCTCCACCGCCGAAACAAATTGGTGATCATCGGCAAAGGACATTTGGTATATGAGGCCCTTCTGAATGTAATCGCAGTAGAGCATCTGCAAATCGGAAGGACAGAGCTTGAATCTTTGGGGTTACGAGGGACGAGCTGGGATTACAGTTGATTTTCAGTCCAGGTGGATGACTGGGTTGCTCCAAGGGATTTGGACTTAAACAAACATGGCGGAGAGCTTAAAAGCTTGCAACGATAAGGCAACTTTTGTAATTCGGATGAGAAATGAAACCATCAAATAGGAGAAGCCCACGGGGATGGCACAAGCTTGGGCAAAGGAACTTAAACTGAAGCTGAAAGAATTAGAAAATGAAAATGAGAGATCTGGAAAGATTACACGTTTCCAGCATAATGGTGCAGCTTCTAGCACTCATTCTTACGTTATGAGATTGATGGAGGATGAATCTTTTGCAGTGCTTATTAATACTTTACCTTTGGATCCAATCTATTATTATGTTGTGGCAGGTAATCTGAGCGAGCTGTATTAAAACTTAGTCCTAAAATAACACTACAGAGATGATGAATTATGAATTATGTAAGCCACCTTAAGGGAAAATTCGATGCCTAATAAACATTGGAGGGATAAATAATTATTCATGCTCCAGAAAATAATAATCATACAGTTTAGTGGGTCATATGTGCGCTGGTCAGCCGTTATCACAAATAATGTATGACGAATTTTATTAACAAAGAAAAAATGGTGATTCAAACCATTCACTTCAGTTTTTTCAACCGAATCAACTCCAACTGTTGAAACTGCTCACTAAACAGCATCTGGAAATTGCAGAATTCCAGAAGACAAACCCTTTCGTATTCCCCGGAACTAAAAGAGTTTTATTTTTTCTTTTAAAAGATGGAGGATGGAACAAAGAAGAGGGGCATGAGGGCAGCGGTGGGGGAATAAACCTCTTGTGAAGAGGGGTTCCTAGGTATGCTAAGTTATTTTGTAAGCCAGGAATGAAATAATATAGATGATGTATTTACTTGAGACTGTGAGATTCATCACGGTTGATTCTTTCAACATGTTCTTCTTCTTTTCAGCTGTTTTCATTTCATATGTTCCTTACCCACAGTTGATATTGTCATTATCATATTGTTTATTTCTTCCTTATTCTTTCACGACTGTGTACAAGTTTGTTTTCCTGTATCTTCGTTTCATTTCATCTTCCTAACTGATGTGCTTCGTTATAATTTAGTACGACCACTACTATAGCGAATGAATTTTGGTTTTCTGTAATTGTTTACTATTTTTCCTCTGTACCAGCTATTAGCAGGTGTAAGACCAGTCTACATTTTCAGAATTCTACATATATTCTCTGCTACATCGGCCTTTCCTTTCCTTTTTCTGCTACCGCATCATGATTATCAAATCGTTGAAAGATAGACTTACTTTGCCTCACTTTCCGCAAGTTATATGACCTTGCTATTATCTCCTTTCCTCGGTTTTCACTTGACTCCATGCCCAATGGACCATTTCCCTGGTTTAACCCCCAAACTTTAAAAATCCAAAACCATCATTTACCCATAAATCTACCCACCTCTTTACGCTTACTGAAGATTATTTTGTGACATCATTCGAGAGATCCCTCTCAGGTTGGGAGGGGAAGCTTCCAATCCAAAGTGGTTTGAGGTTGCCTCGGGATTGATTTGCATGCAACCCATTTTAGTTCCGAGTAACAACAGTAGGTACATTGTATTTATGTACTGGTAATACTGACTCTTTTATCTCTGTAGCTTCTACAAGAGTGGATACAACACTATGGCATCATAGGCTGGGACACATGAGTGCGAAGGGTATGCAGATACTTCACAAAAGAGAATTGTTGCCAGATCTTAAACAAAATGATTTGGACTTCTGTGAGAATTGTGTTTATGGAAAACAAAAGAGAGTTAGATTTTTCAGAGTCGAAAAAGAAAATAAGAATGAAAGGTTAGAGCTTGTGCAT
>JASDQU010739545.1:43991-56629 GCA_032191745.1 Picea mariana | reverse complement strand
TGATGCAACTAGAAAAACTTGGGTTTATTGCATTCGACAAAAATATGATGTTTTTGATACTTTTAAGAAATGGAAAGCTTTAGTTGAGAATGAGACAGGAAAAAGTTTGAAGTGTCTCAGATCAGATAATGGAGGTGAATATTGCGGTAAGGAGTTTGATGATTATTGTTCATACCATGGGATTTGTAGAGAGAATACAGTTCCAAGAACACCATAAGAAAATGGTGTGTCAGAAAGGATGAACAGGACAATCATGGAGTGTGCAAGGAGTATGAGATTGCATGCCAGTTTTCCCTTACAGTTCTGGGCACATGTTGTAGATACTATTGTTTACTTAATAAACAGAGGACCTTCAAGCTCTTTGGATGGTAGAATTCTAGAGGAGGAATGGACAGGAAAAAAGGTAAACTATTCTTTTTTGAAAACTTTCGGTTGTGAAGCATTTGCCCATATTGATAAAGAAAATAGAACAAAGCTTGAGTCTAAATCCAAGAAGTGTACCTTTATTGGATACGATGTTAATGATTTTGGTTATCGATTATGGGATTATGAAAATAACAAAATCATTAGGAGTAGATATGTCATATTAAATGAGAAGTTCATGTACAAATATTAGATGCAGGGAAAGAAACAAGAAGAAGAAAACCAATAATACACAGTGCTTAATGAGATCACTGAAAAAGAAATTCCAAAGGAACTTGAAAATAAAAATGTACAACAATAGGAGCAACAGATACCTCAAACACCTGCAAGTGTTGTTAAAATATCTACCAAGTTAAGTATACCCCCTGAACGATACTCTCATTCATTGTATTATTTATTGTTGACTAATTCTGATGAACCAGAATGTTATGAAGAGGCAATGCATGTAGACACCAAAAAGAAGTGGGAGCAAAGCATGAAAGACGAAATGGATTCCTCTGCAAATAAATAGACTTGAGACTTGGTTCAGTTGCCTGCAGGAAAAAGAACATTGCAGAATAAATGGGTTTACAAGTTGAAGGAAGAAGATGGAGGAGAAAAGCGGTACAAGTCTAGACTTGTTGTAAAGGGGCTTCAACAAAAGAAAGGTATAGATTTTGATGAAATATTTTCTCCTATTTCTAAAATGACTTCAATTAGGACTATTTTAAGTCTTGTGGCAGTAGAATATTTGGATCTTAAACAGTTCGATGTAAAAACAACTTTTCTCTATGGGGATTTGGAGGAAGAGATTTAGATGCAACAGCCACAGGGGTATGAGGTCAGAGGGAAGGAGAATTTGGTATGCAGGTTGAAGAAGAGCTTGTATGTCATGAAGCAAGCTCCAAGGACGTGGTATTTGAAGTTTGACAGGTTTATGACAGAACAGGGTTATAGTAGATGTCATTCCGTTCACTGTGTTTATTTTAAAAGGCTAGAAAATGGAAGCTATATTATCTTGCTATTGTATGTAGATGACATGCTTGTTGCAGGGTCTAATATGTAGGATATAAATATGCTCAAGAGGAAATTATCCAATTCATTTGCGATGAAGGAATTGAGTGCTACAAAGAAAATACTTGGCATGAGAATAACAAGAGACAGAAAAAATCGCAAATTGACAATATCTCAGGGTGAGTACATAGAGAAGGTGTTGGAGAGGTTTAGAATGCAAAATGCAAAACCAGTTAGAACACCTTTGGCCAGCCATTTCAAATTAACTAAGGAAATGTGCCCCAAGACACAAGAGGAGATAGAATACCTGTCCAAGGTCCGTTATTCATTAGCAGTTGGCAGCTTAATGTATGCAATGGTTTGCACAAGACCAGCTATTGCACATGCAGTGGGAGTTGTGAGAAGGTATATGAACAATCCTGGTAAAGAACATTGGGAGGCAGTAAAGTGCATGCTCAGGTATTTGAGAGGTACTACTACTCATTCATTATGTTTTGGAGGTTAAAACACATTTCTACAGGGATATGTTGATTTAGATATGGCAGGTGATAAAGACAGCAGGAGGAGCACCACAGGGTATGTTTTTACTATAGGTGGAATAGCAGTAAGTTTGATTTCAAAACTAAAAAAGGTTGTTGCACTTTCAACAATTGAGGAAGAGTATGTTTCTACTATAGAGGCTAGTAAAGAGATGATTTGGTTACAAAGGTTTATGGATGAATTGGGAAAGAACCAGGAGAATAGCAGGTTGTACTATGACAGTGAGAGTGCAATTCATATTGCAAATAACTCAGCCTTCCATTCAAAGACTAAGCATATACAATTGAGGTACCACTTCATATTATCTGCCTTGGAAGATGGACATTTGAAGTTGGAAAAGATACACACTAGCCAGAATCCTACAGACATGTTAACAAAGGGACTAACCAGAGAGAAACTGAGTTCCTGCTCAGTTTCAGTTGGTCTTCAAGAATGAAGATGAAGATGAGAAATTTTTCAAGTCCAAGAAGGTTCAGAGTCCAGCATATACAGCAGCGGTGGAGTTGTTGAGATCAGTCTCCAAGTGGGAGATTGTTGGTTGTGGAGCCTGATTATGTTCTTGATTCAGAGGTCCTTTCTTTCATCCGTATTTATAACCCATGAAGACTTTACACCCCATAAGTATGTACACTCTTCCACACGGGGGAGTGCAGAGGGGGGGTACACCCTCTGTGGGGTCCAGGGGGCCTATCCCCTTGGCTGGGGGGTTCGAAGGGGAACCCCTGGAAGGAAAAATTGCCTTGTAAATGTATATTTTATTTTCATTGTAAATTTGGACCATTCATTATAAGGTCGCAGATCTAACGGTAGAAATTATGTTAGCGTGTTTTGCCCTAGAAGGCAACCCTCTGTTATGAGGGAAATGTATTGTGGCTATGCATTATGGCGAGTATTGTATTCTAAGAGAGGAGACTGTGAGAGAAAGAAGAGGAAGTTACAGTGGGTTTTGCTATAGGTTCTATCCCTTAATTTGTTGGATAATAATAAAAGAAGGACCTGGCAATTTCTCTAGTGCATGTAGCCCACACTAGGTGAACCACCTAAATAAGTGTCTCTCTTGTATTGTGTATTATCTTATGTGTTTTGTTTCCGTATTTGTTTTATTCTATTGCTCTGCGGTCCTGTTTTTCTAACAACTGGTGTCATAGCGAAAGGTAGCTCGCAAGAAGAGAGAGTTCCTGGTTCGAGTGGGAGCAATGTCGAAAGATGGAAAGTTTAGGATCGAGAAATTTATTGGAAAAAACTACCAGTTGTGAAAGATGAAGATGGAAGATTATTTATATCAGAAGGATCTATTCCTACCATTGGGTGGAGTAGCAAAGAATCCGACGACCATGAAGGACGAAGAATGGGAGATTCTTGACAGAAAGGCTCTAGGAACGATACGGTTAAGCTTGGCTGCGTCGATGGATTTCAATATTTTGAAAGAAAAGACAATGAAAGGTTTGATGGATTCATTGGATAAACTCTATGAAAAAACCTCGACATCTAATAAGGTATTTCTAATGAAGAGATTATTTAATATGAAGATGTCAAAAGGTGGGTCTGTTGCAGATCATTTAAATGAATATAACACGGTTACTAATCAACTAATTTCTATAAAAGTGGACTTTGATGATGAGGTTAGGGCTCTTCTAATCTTGTGCTCATAGCCAGAAAGCTGGAATGGCTTGGTCATGGTTGTAAGTAACTCTGTCTCTGGTTCAAATACTTTAAAATTTGTTGATGTTGTTGGTGTTATCCTTAACGAAGAAATGTGATGGAAAAGCACAGGTGAGACATCAGGTAATGCATTCAACATGGAGAATAGGGGAAGACAAAAGGATAGAGGAAAGGGCTCAGGGAACCATGGGAATTCTAGGAATGGTAGATCCAAATATAGACTTGGAAAGATACAGTGCTAGAATTGTGTGAAGAAAGGACATCTGAAGAAAGATTGCAGAGCTCCAAAGAAACAAAGAGATGGAGAATAGGAGAGAAATCAGGAAGCAAATGTAACAGGTGATGTGTTACAAGATGCTTTGATTCTTTCTATAGATAATGCTTCTGAGTCTTGGGTAGTAGATTTAGGGGCTTCGTTTCATGTCACACCCCATAGGAATCATTTTCTAGATTATGTTCAAGGTGATTTGGACAGGTTCATTTGGGTTATGATGCACCATGCAAAATTGTTGAAATGGGAAAGATAAAAATAAAGCAACGCAATGGAAACCAATGGTTGGTGAAAGAGGTAAGACATGTTCCAGATTTAAGGAAAAATCTAATTTCAACAGGGCAGTTGGCAAGTGAAGGTTGTGTATCCATATTTATAGATAAGATGTGGAAGGTCATCAAAGGATCATTAGTGATAGCAAAATGAGAGAAGGTAGGTATATTATATTTATGTACTGGTAATACTGATTCTTTTATATCTTGAGCTTCTACAGGAGTGGATACAACAATGTGGCATCATAGGCTAGGACACATGAGTGAGAAGGGTATGCAGATACTTCACAAAAGAGATTTGTTGCCAGATCTTAAACAAATTGATTTGGACTTCTGTGAGAATTGTGTTTATGGAAAACAAAAGAGAGTCAGATTTCTCAGAGTCAGAAAAGAAAAGAAGAATGAAAGGTTAGAGCTTGTGCATACAGATGTATGGGGACCAACTCAGGTATCATCTCTTGGTGTCTCTCATTATTATGTTACTTTTATTGATGATGCAACTAGAAAAACTTGGGTTTATTGCATTCAACAAAAATATAATCTTTTTGATACTTTTACGAAATGGAAAGCTTTAGTTGAGAATGAGACAGGAAAAAGTTTGAAGTGTCTCAAATCAGATAATGGAGGTGAATATTGCAGCAAGGAGTTTGATGATTATTGTTCATACCATGGGATTCATAGAGAGAATATAGTTCCAAGAACACCACAAGAAAATGGTGTGTCATAAAGGATGAACAAGACAATCATGGAGCGTGCAAGGAGTATGAGATTGCATGTTTGTTTGCCATTACATTTATGGGCACATGTTGTAGATACTGTTATTTACTTAATAAACAGAGGACCTTCAAGCTCTTTGGATGGTAGAATTCCATAGGAGGAATGGACAAGAAAAAAGCTAAACTATTCTTTTTTGAAAACTTTCGGTTGTGAAGCATTTTTCCATATTGATAAAGAAAATAGAACAAAGCTTGAGTCTAAATACAAGAAGTGTACCTTTATTGGATACGGCATTAATGATTTTGGTTATCGATTATGGGATTATGAAAATAACAAAATCATTAGGAGTAGAGATGTCATATTAAATGAGAAGATTGTGTACAAAGATCAGTTGCAGGGAAAGAAACAGGAAGAAGAAAAACAAGAATACACGGTGCTTGATGAGATCACTGAAAAAGAAATTCCAAAGGAACTTGAAAATCAAAATGTACAACAACAGGAGCAACAGGTACCTCAAGCACCTGCAAGTGTTGTTATAAGATCTATCAGGTTAAGTATACCCCCTGAACGATACTTTCCTTCATTGTATTATTTATTGTTGACTTATTTTGGTGAACCTAAATGTTATGAAGAGGCAATGTAGGTAGACACCAAAAAGAAGTGGGAGCAAGGCATGAAAGAGGAAATGGATTCCTTGGAAAATAAACAGACTTGGGACTTAGTTCAGTTGCCTGTGGGAAAAAAAGAATTGCAGAATAAATGTGTTTACAAGTTGAAGGAAGAAGATGGAGGCGAAAAGTGGTACAAGGCTAGACTTGTTGTAAAGGGGATTGCACAAAAGAAAGGTATAGATTTTGATAAAATATTTTCTCCTATTGTTAAAATGACTTCAATTATGACTATTTTAAGTCTTGTGGCAGTAGAAGATTTGCATCTTGAATAGTTAGATGTAAAAACAACTTTTCTCTATGGGGATTTGGAGGAAGATATTTATATGCAACAACCACATGGGTATGAGGTCAAAGGGAAGGAGAATTTGGTATGTAGGTTGAAGAAGAGCTTGTATGGCCTAAAGAAAGCTCCAAGGCAGTGGTATGTAGATGACATGCTTGTTGCAGGGTCTAATATGTAGGATATAAATATGCTCAAGAATAAATTATCCAATTCATTTGCGATGAAGGATTTAGGTGTTGCAAAGGAGATCCTTGGCATGAGAATAACAAGAGATAGTAAAAATCACAAATTGACATTGTCTCAGGGTGAGTACATAGAGAAGGTGTTGGAGAGGTTTAAAATGTAGAATGCAAAACCTGTTAGTACACCTTTGGCCAGCCATTTCAAATTAACTAAGGAAATGTGTCCCAAGACATAGGAGGAAATAGAATACATGTCTAGGGTCTCTTATTCATCAACAGTTGGCAACTTGATGTATGCAATGGTTTGCACAAGACCGGATATTGCACATGCAGTGGGAATTGTGAGCAAGTATATGAACAATCCAGGTAATGAACATTGGGAGGTAGTAAAGTGGATTCTCAGGTATTTGAGAGGTATTTCTACTCATGCATTATGTTTTGGAGGTTCAGACACTTTTCTACAGGGATATTTTGATTCAGATATGGCGGGTGATAAAGACAGCAGGAGGAGCACCACAGGGTATGTTTTTACTATAGGTGGAACAACAGTAAGTTGGATTTAAAAAATTCAAAAGGTTGTTGCACTTTCAACATCAGAGGTAGAGTATGTTGCTGCTACAGAGGCTAGTAAAGAGATGATATTGTTACAAAGGTTTATGGAGGAATTGGGAAAGAAGTAGGAGAATAGCAGGTTGTACTATGACAGTGAGAGTGCAATTCATCTTGCAAAGAACTCAGCCTTCCATTCGAAGACTAAGCATATACAGTTGAGGTACCACTTCATACGATCCACCTTGGAAGATGGACATTTGAAGTGGGAAAAGATACACACTAGCCAGAATCCTGCAGACATGTTAACAAAGGGAGTAACCAGAGAGAAATTTAGTTCCTACTCAGTTTCAGTTGGTCTTCAATAATGAATATGAAGATGAGAAATTTTCCAGGTCAAAGAAGGTTCAGAGTCCAGCATATACAACAGTGGTGGAGCTGTTGAGATCAGTCTCCATGTGGGAGATTGCTAGTTGTGGAGCTTGATTATGTTCCTGATTCAGAGGTCCTTGATTTCAGTCGTGTTTATACCCCATGAAGACTTTACACACTAGAATTATGTACACTCTTCCACGCGGGGGAGAGCAGAGGGGGGGTACCCCCTCTATGGGGTCCAGGGAGCCTACCCCCCAGCTAGGGGGTTCGGGGGAAAAGCCCCCGAAGAAAAACTTTCCTTGTAAATGTATATTGTAATTTCATTGTAAATCTAGACCGTTCATTATAAGGTCACAGATCTAACGGTAGAAATTATGTTAGGGTTTTTTTCCCAGAAGGAAACTCTTCGTTATGAGGAAAATGCATTGCGGCTATGCATTATGGCGATTATTGTATTCTAAGAGAGGAGACTATGAGAGCAAGAAGAGGAAGTTACAACGGTTTTTGTTGTAGGTTGTATCCCTTTAATTGCTGGATAATAATAAAGGAAGGACCTGGCAATTTCTCTAGTGGACGTAGCCCACACTGGGTGAACCACGTAAATCTGTGTCTCTCTTGTATTATGTATCTTTTGTGTTTTGTTTCCACATTTGTTTTATTTTATTTCTCCGCGGTCCTGTTTTTCTAACAACTAGTATCAGAGCAAAAGGTAACTCGCAGGAAAAGAGGGTCCTGGATCGAGTGGGAGCAATGTCGGAAGATGGAAAGTTTAGGATCAAGAAATTTAATGGCCAAAACTACTAGATATGGAAGATGAAGATGAAAGATTATTTATATCCGAAGGATCTATTCCTACCATTGAGCGGAGTAGCAAAGAAGTCAATGACCATGAAGGACGAAGAATGGGAGATTCTTGATAGAAAGGCTCTAGGAACAATACCGCTGAGCTTGGCAGCGTCAATGGATTTCAATATTTCGAAAGAAAAGACAACAAAGGATCTGATGGATGCGTTGGCTAAACTGTATGAAAAACCCTCGACGTCTAATAAGGTATTTCTAATGAAGAGATTATTTAATATGAAGATTTCAAAAGGTGGGTCTTTTGCAAATCATTTAAATGAATTTAATACGGTTACTAATCAGCTAATTTCTGTAAAAGTGGACTTTGATGATGAGGTTAGGGCTCTTCTAGTCTTGTGCTCATTGCCAGAAAGATGGAATGGCTTGGTCATGGCTATAAGTAACTCTGTCTCTGGTTCAAATACTTTAAAATTTGATGATGTTGTTGGTGTTATCCTTAGGGAGGAAATGCAATGGAAAAACACAGGTGAGACATCAAGTAATGCGTTGAACATGGAGAATAGGGGAAGACAAAGGGATAGAAGAAAGGGCTCAGGGAAATGCGGGAATTCTAGGAAGGGCGAATCCAAATCCAGACTTGGAAAGATGGAGTGTTGGAATTGTGGGAAAAAAGGACATCTGAAGAAAGATTGCAGAGCTCCAAAAAAACAAAGAGATGGACAACACGAGAGAAATCAAGAAGCAAATGTAACAGGTGGTGTTACAAGATGTTTTGATTCTTTCTGTAGATAATATTTATGAGTCTTGGGTAGTATATTCGGGGGCTTCATTTCATCCCACACCCCATAGGGAACATTTTCTAGATTATGTTCAAGGTGATTTTGGACAGGTTCATTTGGGTGATGATGCACCATGCAAAATTGTTGGAATGGGAAAGGTAAAAATAAAGCAATGCAATGGAAACCAATGGTTGCTGAAAGAGGTAAGACATGTTCCAAATTTAAGGAAAAATCTAATTTCAACAGGGCAGTTGGCAAGTGAAGGTTGTGTATCCATATTTACATATAAGATGTGGAAGGTCATCAAAGGATCATTGGTGATAGCAAAATGAGAGAATGTAGCTACATTGTATTTATGTACTGGTGATAGTGACTCTTCTATCTCTCTAGCTTCTACAGGAGTGGATACAACACTGTGGCATCATAGGCTAAGACACATGAGTTAGAAGGGCATGCAGATACGTCACAAATGAAATTTGTTGATAGATCTTAAACAAATTGATTTGGACTTCTGTGAGCATTGTGTTTATGGAAAACAAAAGAGAGTCAGATTTCTCAGAGTCGAAAAAGAAAATAAGAATGAAAGGCTAGAGCTTGTGCATACAGATGTATGGGGACCATATCAGGTATCATCTCTTTCTGTCTCTCGTTATTATGTTACTTTTATTGATGATGCAACTAAAAGAACTTGGGTTTATTTCATTCGACAAAAATATTATGTTTTTGATAATTTTAAGAAATGGAAAGCTTTAGTTGAGAATGAGATAGGAAAAAGTTTGATTATTATTGTTGATACCATGGGATTCGTAGAGAGAATAGAGTTCCAATAACACCATAAGAAAATGGTATGTCATAAGGGATGAACAGGACAATCATGGAGCGTGCAAGGAGTATGAGATTGCATGCCGGTTTGCCCTTATAGCTCTAGGAATATGTTGTAGATACTATTGTTTTCTTAATAAATAGAGGACCCTCAAGCTCTTTGGATGCTAGAATTCCAGAGGAGGAATGGACAGGAAAGGTAGATTTAGATGAAATCATTAGGAGTAGATATATCATATTAAATGAGAAGGTCATGTACAAAGATCAATTGCAAGAAAAGAAATAGGAAGAAGAAAAACAATAATACACAGTGCTTGATGAGATCACTGAAAAGGAAATTCCAAAGAAACTTGAAAATCAAAATGTACAACAACAGGAGCAACAGGTACCACAAACACCTGCAAGTGTTGTTAGAAGATCTACCAGGTTAAGTATACCCCCTGAACGATACTCTCCTTCATTGTATTATTTATTGTTGATTGATTCTAGTTAACCAAAATGTTATGAAGATTCAATGCAGGTAGACACCAAAAAGAAGTGGGAGCAAGGCATGAAAGAGGAAATGGATTCCTTGGAAAATAACTAGACTTGGGACTTGGTTCAGTTTCCTGTGGGAATAAGAGCATTGCAGAATAAATGGGTTACAAATTGAAGGAAGAAGATGGAGGAGAAAAGAGGTACAAGGCTAAACTTAGTGTAAAGGTGTTTGCACAAAAGAAAGGTATAGATTTTGATGAAATATTTTCTCCTATTATTAAAATGACTTCAATTAGGACTATTTTAAGTTTTGTGGCAGTAGAAGATTTGCATCTTAAACAGTTAGATGTAAAAATAGTTTTTCTCCATGGGGATTTGGAGGAAGAGATTTATATGCAGCAGCCACAGAGGTATGGGGTAAAAGGGAAGGAGAATTTGGTATGCAAGTTGAAGAAGAGCTTGTATGGCCTAAAGCAAGCTCCAAGGCAGTGTTATTTGAAGTTTGACAGGTTTATGACAGAACAGGGGTATAGTAGATGCCATTCTGATCACTGTGTTTATTTTAAAAGGATAGAAAATGGAAGCTATATTATCTTTCTATTGTATGTAGATGACATTCTTGTTGCAGGGTCTAATATGCGGGATATAAATATGCTCAAGAAGAAATTATCCAATTCATTTGCAATGAAAGATTTAGGTGCTGCAAATAAAATTCTTGGCATGAGAATAACAAGAGACAAAAAAAATCGAAAATTGACATTGTCTCAGGGTGAGTACACAGAGAAGGTGTTGGAGAGGTTTAGAATGCAGAATGCAAAACCAATTAGTACACCTTTGGCCAGGCATTTCAAATTAACTAAGAAAATGTGTCCCAAGACATAGGAGGAGATAGAATACATGTCCCTAGTTCGAGAGGGAGCAATGTCGGAAGATGGAAATTTTTGGATCGAGAAATTTAACGACCAAAACTACCAGTTATGGAAGATGAAGATGGAATATTATTTATATCAGAAGGATCTATTCCTACCACTGGGTAGAGTAGCAAAGAAGTCGATGACCATGAAGGACGAAGAAGGGGAGATTCTTGACAGAAAGGCTCTAGGAACGATACGACTGAGCTTGGCAGCGTCGATGGCTTTCAATATTTTGAAAGAAAAGAAAACGAAGAATATGGTGGACGCGTTGGATAAACTGTATGAAAAACCCTCGGTGTCTAATAAGGTATTTCTATTGAAGAGATTATTTAATATGAAGATGTCAGAAGGTGGGTCTGTTGCAGATCATTTAAATGAATTTAATATGGTTACTAATCAACTAAGTTCTGTAAAAGTGGACTTTGATGATGAGGTTAGGGCTCTTCTAATCTTATGCTCATTCCCAGAAATTTGGAATGGCTTGGTCATGGCTGTAAGTAACTATGTCTCTGGTTCAAATACTTTAAAATTTGATGATGTTGTTGGTGTTATCCTTAGTGAGGAAATGCGATGGAAAAGAACAAGTGAGACATCACGTAATGCATTGAACATGGAGAACAGGGGAAGACAAAAGGATAGAGGAAATGGCTCAAGGAACCGTGGGAATTCTAGGAAGGGAAGATCCAAATCTAGACTTGGAAACATAGAGTGCTGGAATTGTGGGAAGAAAGGACATCTGAAGAAATATTGCAAAGCTCCAAAGAAACAAAGAGATGGACAACAAGAGAGAAATCAGGAAGCAAATGTAACAGGTGATGTGTTACAAGATTCTTTGATTCTTTCTGTAGATAATATTTCTGAGTCTTGGGTAGTAGATTCGGGGGCTTCATTTCATGCCACACCCCATAGGAAACATTTTCTAGATTATGTTCAAGGTGATTTTGGACAGGTTCATTTGGGTGATGATGCACCATGAAAAATTGTTGGAATGGGAAAGGTAAAAACAAAGCAACACAATGGAAACCAATGGTTGTTAAAAGAGTTAAGACATGTTCCAAATTTAAGGAAAATCTAATTTCAACAGGGAAATTGACAAGTGAAGTTTTTGTATCCATATTTACAGATAAGATGTGGAAGGTCATCAAAGGATCATTGGTGATAGAAAAATGAGAGAAGATAGATACATTGTATTTATGTATTGGTAATACTGACTCTTCTATCTCTTTAGCTTCTATAGGAGTGGATACAGCACTGTGGCATCATAGGCTTGGATACATGAGTGAGAAGGGTATGCAGATACTTCACAAAAGAAATTTGTTGCCAGATCTTAAACAAATTGATTTGGACTTCTGTGAGCATTTTGTTTATGGAAAACAAAAGAGAGTCAGATTTCTCAGAGTCAGAAAAGAAAAAAAGAAAGAAAGGTTAGAGTTTGTGCATACAGATGTATGGGGACCAACTTAGGTATCATCTCTTGGTGTCTCACGTTATTATGTTACTTTTATTGATGATGCAACTAGAAAAACTTGGGTTTATTGCATTCGACAAAAATATGATATTTTTGATACTTTTAAGAAATGGAAAGCTTTAGTTGAGAATGAGACAGGAAAAAGTTTGAAGTGTCTCTGATCAGATAATGGAGGTGAATATTGCAGCAAGAATTTTGATGATTATTGTTCATACCATGGGATTCATAGAGAGAATACAGTTTCAAGAACACCACAAGAAAATGGTGTGCCAGAAAGGATGAACAGGACAATCATGGGGTGTGCAAGGAGTATGAGATTGCATGCGAGTTTGCCCTTACAATTCTGGCTAGATGTTGTAGATACTATTGTTTACTTAATAAACAGAGGACCTTCAAGCTCTTTGGATGGTAGAATTCCAGAGGAGGAATGGACAGGAAA